>JAVTVY010009259.1:0-46291 GCA_036873755.1 Hanleya hanleyi | reverse complement strand
ATTATTAAGTAATTTACACCCTTGGTCTGTAGGCGCCATTCACACATGTGAACTTTTAACGCCTCTTCTCAAATGATGCCTCCCATGGTTTAATTGAGAGACTCAGCCAAAGCAGGAATGGAATTGTTATCATTCCCTGCCATTTTCCACCTATCACCTATTGGGAAAGAGACTGAATAACAACAGGGTGTAGATGTGACAAACATCTGACATGTTTTTTTTACATTCTGATTTACAGCAGTCCTGTATATTTAATGCAACATGATACAATATTTCTACTTTTTTTTACAAACAATGAAGAGTATTACCAGAATAACCTTAATGACAAAACTAGATCGAAAACTTGTACATAGACAATATCCTCCACTCAACTTTTTCCCTCATAATATCTCTTCACCACCTCTTTTTAATATTTGTTTTAAAACATTTTATTTTGTAATTTTTTATTCAGGTCCGCAGTATTTACAATATACAAAACATAAGCACCAAGAATTAATTATTGAAGTACCGGTACAGGGTATACAAAAGCAAATTAATCAAAATCATTAGGGTGGGCTGTTGCCGATCGACTGTCACCTTCCAGTGTTTCGATCTACTTCAAAAAACTCATGGTCACTGTTGCAGTAAAAAGCATTTTCTCTGTTTGATAATAATAGCTCAGCATATTTTCAAAATCCACTAGATGCAATTGTTTCCGTTTTCAGGAATATAGATAGTTCTTAGCTAATAGAAAGATGACATTAATGTTTTAAACATTATTTTAAACCATAGTACTTGTAACAATATATAATGAACTAAGAAATATAAAATGAAATCCAAATGTTGATGGGCCACGAAATCCATATGGGGAATGGCCCGTACTATAAATTCAATCAATCAATAAATCTACTCTATGTTGTGTGAATGTGCTGTGTACAGATATTAATTGACCGATTTATCATCCACTTGCTTCTAGCTCCACTGGAACCATCTTTGGTCACTTGCCTGAACAATGACCAATACTCGTAAACTTTGAATGTTAAAGTTACTGGACTCATTATCACATCTTGCATCTCCTGACTGTACCTTGGCCAGTAGGCTAATTTGCAGCCAGTAGGCAACTACAATTTGCAGCAAGTGAAAACAGGTACTTTCTAGGTTATATGTAATTCAATATAACCAATCGGACTGCTATTTAAGGAAAGAAATGGCTCGATCAGCTACAACTGCTGATGACTGTACCATAATCAGTGATATGATTGGTCAGTAGATCCATGTGGTACTCCTATTGCAAACTGTACCACTGGCTGAAGTACAGTCATCGAGATCGTCATTGAGGAGCAGTCAGATGCAGGGGTGCTGGTGATCGAAGTACAACCCAGCAGTACTACATGTACCATGCTTAAAGCTGCATGCAATAAAAGAAATCGATCATACAGGTCCACGTCCCCTGCCAGCAGCACCAATCCACCACAACTGGAGCTGCTGCTGTAGGAGATGTGGACCTCTATGGTTGATTTTTTTCGGTCGACATCACATATAATTGATTAAGATTATGATTTTGAAAATGGAGATCTGTCTGATGAGCCATACATCCCACAAGTCAATGGTTCGAATAGTTCTCGAGTTATTGTCCTCAGATCCAACTACGGAAAATCCAAGACAGTTCAACCACTCTCGAGTCATGGTCAGACAAGAAATGTGTAAAGAACCAACTGCTGACAACGCAAGATGGCTGATGGTGGCCATCTTGGATTACACAGGTAACTGAAAAGCAATCACAACTGTCCTCTCACTGCATGAAGTCAATTCACTCTCCAAGTTTGAAGTTGATCAGTTCAGTAGTTCTCGAGTTATTGGTCGGACAAGAAATGTCTAACAATTAATCCAACTGCTTACAATGAAAGATGTCTGTGATGGCCATCTTGGAATACTACAGGCAACTGAAAAGCATTCCCAACTGTCCTCTCGCTGGAAGTTTGAAGTTAATCAGTTCAATTATTCTCGATTTATTGTCCAGACAACATTCAAGCACTTAAAATTCAAGATGGCTGACAGTGGCCATCTTACTTAGATTATATAGTTAATTGATAAGCAATCCCAACTGTCCTCTCACCGACGTCAAGTCACTCCCAAGTTTGTAGTCGATCATTTCAATTGTTCAAGTTAATGTGCGGACAAGATCAAACTGCTGAAATCCAAGATGGCTGGCGGCCATCTTGGAGTACACTGGTAACTGAAAAGCATGCCAACTGTCCTCTCACTGATGTCAAAACACTCTCCAACTTTGAAGTCCATTTGTTCAATACTTCTTGAGTTTTTGATCAGACAAGAAATGTGTGAATCTGACAATGCAAGATGGCTGATGGTGGCCAGTTTGAAGTCGCGATATGTTCAAAAGTTACCAAATTATTGCTTGGACAAGAAATGTGTCAATATCCAACTGCTGAAATCCATGATGGCTGATGGTGGCCATCTTGGATTACAAATATAACTGAAAAGCAATCCCAATCCTCCTCTCACCGATGTTAATTCACTCTCTAAGTTTGAAGTTGATCCGTTCAATACTTCTCGAGTTATTGGTTGGACAAGGAAGCTGTAAAGAAACAACTGCTGAAATCCAAGATGTCTGATGGTGGCCATTTTGGATTACGCAGGTAACTAAAAAGCAATCCCAACTGTACTATCACCGATGATAAGACACTGTGCAAGTTGGAAGTTGATCGGTTCAATGGTTCTTGAGTTATTGGTCGCACAAGAAGTGTGTAACGGAAAAAACGGAATCACGGAATAATGGAATTATGAATGCCTGGGGGGCAAAGTCCATGTCCCTAGCACTTGGCACAGTGGCTCTATTGAAGTATAGGTGTCATTGTCAAAGTCAAAGTTTATCAAGCTGACAAATTGACTGTTTCTCATCTGATTGAATAAAAAGTTTCAACAAGGTGAAAGTGGTCATAATTTAGATCATACATCTTGCTGAAATACAAATATCATCCCCAAGCTGAGACAGAAAACAAGTAACTCCAAATCCCCCACTCAATGCTTTTGTTCCAATGGGGAAGAAATATTAAGGACATATGTTTGCTTATGATTTTATCTTTTATCTGAGATGAAAATGCAAAAATAGCATTTACATCCAAAACTTCTACATGTAAAAAAATGTGTTATTTGAAATATAATCCCACCCCTAGCTGCTGAACTTTGTCTTACATCATATTAACTTGCATGAATACTTAACTCAAAATACACATATGAAACATTGAACCCTATTTCTTTACTTCTTCGTACTGTGCTTTTTCTGCAACAGAAGATGATATCAATTAAGTGCTCTAAATGTCATTATTCAACAAAATCTTGCATATAACCTGGGACGAGTATTTAATATTCGTCCCAGATATAACTTAACTATTTCAGCAAGTAACTTTTGATGATCACGACTAGCCTAATTCATCATAGTTGCAACCTATGAGGGGGAAAATCCAGCTTTTTTTTTATCTAAACAAGGCCTGAGTGATTTAAGTCAGTAATCAGTACCACTTGCCTCAGGGGGGAGAGATCTAACAGATGATAAAGCCGCTTTCATTTGTGAGTAGGAAGGTTTTACTAGACATTGAAGATTTACTAACTATTGGGTTAGGCTAAAGTCTGAGATAATATAAAAACTTAGGCTAGATATGCTTCAAAAAAATCCCTCAACTCTGTGGGTGGTTTTAATTAATTTAATGTTTCTCACTGAGCATATCCTGTGCTTTCATAATCTACAGTAATAAATGTATGTTATCCCCCAAAATCAAAATCTCCATGAAAGTTAACAGACACCATTTCTCTACAGATGTACCATGGTGTCCCATTTGGCAGTCCTTGGAAGATTGACCACCAAACTAAGACAGAGGAAAAATGCACCATTTTGAACCCAGGTCCCTCGTATATATGTTCCACATACATTAGTATTCTTCATATTAATAAATAAATGTTTTGAAATTGAAATGAAATTTTAACGAGCTGATTAGCTATATGTAGCAGGTCCTTTGCAGCAATGTATCAATGGTCAAGACACTGCAGATATGTAGCTCAATTAGTTCTTAAGATACATGTATATTGTGTTTGAAAGCAGGACTGGAGGCTGCTATTCATCACATGGTGCCTTTTGAAAATAAGTCAAGGTCATGTTGGGATGATCTTGGCCTAGATAAGGCAGTATTGTGAGCAAGATCAAGACTGGCTAAATTTTCTACTGAGATATCCAATATGCTAATCCCTCTAATAATTCAATCACAGGAAGTTGACAAAATAGTTCAAAGTCATGCATATTATCCATTATTTCTTCATTCTCTCAATGATTTAAGAAGGTGATCAAATTTTAGAGTATCACCGATTGAATTTGTCCCAAAAATTGGAGTGATTGAATTTTAATAGGGGGACTGAATTACAAGAGGGATTACGGTAATTTCCCTAATAATTCACCTTCCAAATTTAATTCGAAAACGGCCGATTTTTCCACTGTCGTGATTTTCTCCATCCTAATAAAACGAAAACGGGAGCATTTTTATATCCCCGTGAAACAATAAATTCGAACACTCCCGTTTTCGTCGCGGAGTTCGTGCCGCTGAAAATCAAGTGAATTTTTTTCTTATTTTTTGTTATACGTCTCATTTTCTTTAATAAACAGACGATATGGTAGGACAAAGTTATAAATGTTTCCCTCTGTTTGTCCCTGTCAGGGCTTCGGCGTAATAGTTAGTATGCACACAACTGCTTTGTCGAGGGAGCCATTATTTCATTTCTTCAGACCTGCATAACGTGCCCCATACATTTTGACTGCAGCACGGGATCAGTTGAGTATTTCATTTGAGCTACGGGGAGATGTCAATAGACATTGATGTTGGTGTTTTATTCACTCGCCAATCCAGAACAACGTTTCCATGTAATAAAATGACGGACTTGTTTCCAACAACATGATAATCCATTGTTAGTTTGAAAAAAGAAAAGAGAGAAACAAAAAAAACTTATGCAGAGTACCCTCATCTCGACAGTCTGCGTGAACGAAATGATTGTTGGTGTGTCGATGACGCAAATCCGAAATGGCCAGAATGAAAAGTCGGTCAGATGAAACGAAAGTTCCAACCACTTCTCTGCAAACTTTTAACCAAATTACTGAGCTGGTGTAACTTGACTACAATTGTTTTAGAAGAGACACTAAAGTCAAAACGCACATGTCATGCTTTTAGACGTATCACCTCTTTGCACTGGAATGGGACAAGCCGTTTCAACTCTTGACCTTGCAAATTCCCGCCAAGTTTATTTGTTTACGTTAAGTTTTACTATGATGATTTCATTGGCTGAGAACAGTCGCAAATTACCTTTTCTGGGGCGAGCACATGATCTTATTGTGTCACGCAAAATAGACTCGTCCATGCTAGCCTGCACATGGTTTCACGTGCCCAGTCAAAATATAATTAGGTGAGGTATCCCAGATATTACATCAGACCACATGCGGTCTGTAAATAGATTAGGATTTTCCCATGTCTGTTTTTCGTCGGCATTATTCTCTGTCATTATTTCCTGTACATTTTCGGCCTGCTCGGATTTCGCTGCCTGATAAACTAAACACAAAATTACTTTGGCGACTAAACACTTCATGTAACAAAAATTCACTCGCCACTTTGGTGATTTACTCTATTTTTAATCGACACATTGGGCAAGTAACTGAACAATTCAGTCGCCAGTTGTCATTTTTTAGTCGACTTTTGGCGAGTTGTCGACTGGGTTTCGTGAGCCCTGGGTCCCAGAGTCTTTTAAATGAACTATGATAGAGATATCAAACATAATACACGGTTATCAAGATCACAACGATCCCGGTGAAGCGGTCCGCCATTTTGGATCTTCCGTGAAAATCAGCGTAACATATAATTCGAACATAAGCGTTTTTCTGGAATTAGCGCGACAAATAATTCGAAAGTAGCCAATTTTTGGAGTTGCGAGTGTCAATCATCACTGCATCGTGAATTATTAGGGAAATTACCGTAAACACAAAATTACTTTGGCGACTAAACACTTCATGTAACAAAAATTCACTCGCCACTTTGGCGATTTACTCTATTTTTAATCGACACATTGGGCAAGTAACTGAACAATTCAGTCGCCAGTTGTCATTTTTTAGTCGACTAGACTGGGTTTCGTGAGCCCTGGGTCTCAGAGTCTTTTAAATGAACTATGATAGAGATATCAAACATAATACACGGTTATCAAGATCACAACGATCCCGGTGAAGCGGTCCGCCTTTATGGATCTTCCGTGAAAATCAGCGTAACATATAATTCGAACATAAGCATTTTTCTGGAATTAGCGCGACAAATAATTTGAAAGTAGCCAAGTTTTGGAGTTGCGAGTTTCATCACTGCATCGTGAATTATTAGGGAAATTACCGTACCATAGCAATAAGTAAGATATGCTAAGAGCCTTCAGAAGAGCCTGAGCTTCTTTTAAGTTTTTTTTTAGTGCCTCTCTTGGAGGACTCCTAATACTATGTGCTCCCTTAATCACAAATTCAAATTTTAGTGTATACTGCTTTGGTTACATAAGTTCATTCATGAATGCCTCACATTCTCTATGATAAACCCTTCCTACCCAGAGTATAAGGTGATGTATTCACCTCTAAATCAATGATCTTGAACAACTACACTACTTCAAGATGCTGGTATTCAAAAATCCCAGCAATTTACAATTACTTTGAGCATACAAGATAATGTATATTTAATGCTAATTGACTGTTTTTTTCATTTATATTCTTTCATTTTGGCTGTGCCTCACTGGGGGCAAAACCACTCGCAACTGTACCGCGTCCTTCACTCTCACAAAAACTTGTATCAAACTGAGAGGGTTTACTACCATTTAGCATCCATACTAGTGGAACTAAATGTGAGTGGATTGACTCCATCTGTTTACAGATCAGAGTATGTCCCCAGGCTAGAGTATTAAGTGTCCTGTCAAGTGCAGATACAATAAGGATACATTTCTTAACAAATGTAGACAAGCTGAACAGAGCCTTGATGCCACGTCTCAATGTCCAAAATTTGTCTGAATTTATTTTCATGAAATTGTGACAAGTGAGTGAGTGACTTAACATCAGTTTCAACAATATTTCAGACTCCGTCATATCACGACATTGTGACCAGTAGTATACTGCCATACAAATGTATATTGAAGCCAACCTTGCCACTTAGTTGGGGTCGCTTCTGCCGCAAAATGGCCACTTTATTGGACCCCTTAGGCCTAGTGCAAAGCCGAAAGCCAAAAAGGACTTCAGGTTTCCATTGGAACAATATCAATTCCTTATGAAGTGTCAGTCAAGATCTGTCATCATGACCAGCGAATAACTTTAAAATAGAAAATGTTAATGAGTATGTCCTCTCAGATGCAACCGTAACATCCATCACAATGGAACATTGGCATTATCTTCACAGAAACGACTTCATCTTTATAGTCATGTTCCTGAAACACTGAGGAGTTCTGAAAGACGTCACCCTCTATCAATGCAATACAAATGCATGTTTTAAACATTACCCAATGACACTGTTGAGGTGCCTAAATTAGATAACTTTTTCTCACAAAATACTTGGTCACTATAAGCATGGAGCTTATTTCTTCTAGGCTTCATCCTGGAACAAATAGCATCTGAATAACTTATCAACAGTCAATTCAGATTCAAGATTTTGCTAAAAAAAAAAATTCAGCTGGAAAGCAGGCATGGCCTAAATAATTTTGGACAAAAATACACAAAAAGTTTCAATTCAAATATTTTTCATTTGTTAGAAAAGGCTTTAAAAACCTAAAATAAATGGACATGTATTACAATGCTCATACTCAAATTATGGAGGTTTGAAACAAAACCCGGCATTACAGACAGAAGTTTTTTGATAAATGTATTGAATATGTTCTTTGTAGTGATGAACATTAAAATTACTGTCCATGACCCTAAGGTTGATTCTTCATTCAATGTGTGGTCTCTTTACACTGTACAAATATATTATCACATAGACATGAGCAATTAATATTCTCCTAATGTTTCATTCATAAAGTTGCAAATTCTGAAGAAGAAAACAAATGTCAACATCAAATACGTCTTTAAGAAGCATCATGTTTTCAAGTCAAGGCCAGTTAAGGTAATTAATGAAGGTTTGTCACAACAAACAAAAAATATTGAATGGATAATTTTTCTCATTTGCATAAATTATCTCACAACTGGTCTTAAAGAAAGCTTTGTTTGAAGGAATTCACAGTAATATTTCATGTACATGTAATTAGTCAATTCCTACTCAACTTTAATTGTCCTTTCAATGTTCATTACCCGTGTGATGAGCTAATTGCGACACTTTTATTCTCGACATGAAAGTCGAACTGACCCCATTTCATAAAGGGGAAATTGACTAGAAATGGTCATTGTTTCTATACAACCAGCTGTGTTAGTATTAAAGAATGAGCAATTATTCTTGATAATATTCTTGTTGTTCGGTGGTAGCACTTTAATTATCACACATTCTGTAATAAACTTTTTTTCAGTCCCTTCAAATTATGCATTCATAATTACGAAATTCATAAAGAAATTTACAGCTCAGGTTGAAATCCCTTGTTTTCAGAAAATGTCAAAACATTCAATATTCTCTCTTTTCTTTGGGATCAGTTTGTGGTATACTTGAAATTTGGTCACATTTCACAGCTCTGTATGAGAGCTTATAGCATGGCATTAACATTTCATCTATTGCTGGTGTTCATGTCAATTGGAGCGGGTTCAGTCTTATCCATCATGGGTACACCGATGTGAGGAATACATGCACTTGAAGTTTGGTACATGTACCAACCCATAACCTAGAACTTACAGAATTGCAGCAGATACATGTAGCAGTATGGTCCCAGCACGTTCCAATTATTTATATTATACTGCAACCATGCCGGAGGAATTTACAGCATGGTAGCTATATACAGCCTGTTCAGAGGCATGCTGCAATCATGCAATGTAGCATGGTTCCAGCATGGTAGTGACAACCTGCACAGAGGCCTGCTCCAACCCAGGGATTCATACAAGTCACTTTTTACCACCGGTATTCGGTGGTAAAAAAAATATGAAAACTCAATTCGTATGGTAATAAACTCAATTGCTTTCGTTTTAGTGGACAAATACTCAAATTTTCGTGGAAAACTCAATTCGCCAGACATGGTCAAAGTTAATTTGACAGCACAAATTAGGAAATAAACTCAATCGAATGACGATCCTGCCGCGAAAACGATAGTAAGTTTACCTTTCACAGGCGCCGAAAGTTCTTATCGGCCATCTGTCGCCGTAAAAGATTTTTTTCTTTAACTTCACGCAGAAGTAGTTGTGTAGCTGTTGTTGTCGTGAATTTGTCCGCCAGAGTTGCAAGTTTCAGAAAGGAAATACAAAGAAAATATAGTCCACGAAACGAAAGAAAAATCTGCCATCACGTTGTTGTTGTTGACAAGCGACATGTGTGTTGAAAACTTTTGTGCCTTACTTCCCTATTTTGAAAGTGAACTCTTCCGATTCGATTCATCGGGAGGCAGTGGGCTTACAACACCGGGTCAATGGAAGTTTCCATTACCGCAATAGGGATGACAGCCTGACAGCATTGTGCTTTGTAGAGCCACGTGCCTGCAGTCAGTCGACCATATTTCACATGATTGACTTGTAGAAGCCAAGTCCTGCAATCATGATTGGGTTGTATTTTTGTAAAGTACATTGGTCTACAACTTCACTCGTGAGATGTCCAGGCTGCATATTTTATCTTCGTCTGCTCCATAAAGTTGACTCCTCGTTGATTATAAACAATAAATTTTTATAGTTGGAATAGTAATGGAAAACCATACTTTAGAAAAAGGCATATTATTTCTACATATTTCTGTATTAACTTGCATTAACCTTCGTAGCTAAATAATATATAGCCCTTTGAGCTATAACCTTCATTGAAAATTTAGCCAGAGGATAATGTACATCTATATAGGTCTGTCCCCAAGGAATTTTATGAGACCTGAAATTAAATACGAGGTGACCTCCAGAAATGGATTTTGGAAAAAATTAGCAGGAGATAAATAGCACTCAAGAAATTTGCTAAAAATTTAACATTGGGTGAAGGTGACCATCCAAATATTCGGTAGTTTTCAGAAAATTTAGACTTTATAACTTGTCAGATCTGTCTCGTATAAAAACTTTATTAAACTTTAATTCAGTGACAATCTGCAGAGGCTGTTTGGTGCAGTTAACTGCAGACAAGAGGGCATGTTTCCTGCTTCGACCCTTTGCTGTTTTGCACAATTACTGCTTGATTTCTCCCACTGATTTCATTCGTGATATGTCCAATGTTATTCAGACTGATCTTGTAAATCTCTTGGTTTTTATACTTCATTCGATGAAAACTTTAGCTGAAGATGCGCTGAATAAAATGAGTTCTATTGAATTTGGATATTGGGTAGATGATTTTTTTTTGTCAAAAATAACCCCTGCTTTAGTATAATATATTAACCATTTTAAAACACACCAATAACATCCTGTGCATGGTGGTGGTTGAAATATTTGAGAACTCAATACCAATGGGTGAATCGGTGGTAAATTTTTTTGAAAACTCAATCGCAATCTTTGAATCGGCGGTAAAAAAAATTGAAAACTCAATTTCACCATTGTGAAAACTCAATTTCGAGTAATATTGAGTTTTCGGTGGTAAAATTTTTGACTTGTATGAATCCCTGCAACCATGCCAGAACTTTGCAGTATGGTTCCAGCATGGTAGCTATACAGCCTGTACAGTGGCATGCTGCCCCCATGTAGCTGGGCATTACATGGTGTACAGACAAATCTTGCAGCATGGTCCCAGCATGGTAGCTACAGGCTCTACAGAGGCTGCTGCAATCACAGGGAAAGTTCTGGCATGGTTCACAGAAATCCTTCAGTACACCATAACTCAATTCAGTAATATTGAGTTTCGGTGGTAAAATTTTTTGACTTGTATGAATCCTGCAGCCATGCCAGAGACTTTGCAGTATGGTTCCAGCATGGTAGCTATACAGCCTGTACAGTGGCATGCTGCCCCCATGTAGCTGGGCATTACATGGTGTACAGACAAATCTTGCAGCATGGTCCCAGCAGCTGGTAGCTAGGCTCTACAGAGGCTGCTGCAATCACAGGGCCGCGGAGCCGGGGGGGCCGGGGCTTCCAGCCCCCACTTTTCGGAGCTGTAATGTTATAAACCCTATCTAGGGGCGACTTCAGCCCCCCACTTTATGGTCGAGATAGGGGTCAGCCCCCCCACTTTTGAATATGCTCCGCGGCGCCTGAATCATGCTGGGATTTTGCAGTATGGTTCCACATGGTAGCTACAGCATATACAGGAGCATGCTGCAACCATACTGGAAATGTGCAGCATGGTTCCAGCATGGTAGATACAACCTGCACCAAAGCATACTGCAACCATGCTGGAATGCAATGTTCATGAGTATTTTTACAATCATAAAGTCAATACTTTATATACTAATGATTATTTATGCCTGAAGCATATATTAGTTTATTCAATTGTGCATCTACACTCACTGACAAGTGGGGGTTTTTTTTCAGCTAATATCTTGCCTGGAAAAATAAATTCCCATCTGAAGGTTGAAACATTTAATATTTGGAAATTTGAACACAAGATCTAATATCTCATGGATTCTCTGATTAGCTGAAGAAAGAATAAATATATCTATATTTCTATATGAATAATACATGTATGTGTTGATCTTCATGTAGGGCAAACTGAATATACGTGGAATATATTCAGGAACTTAGAATTATATTCATGCAGTAATTTCAATTTTAAAGCCCTTTATCACTGTTTCTCTAAAGTGTGAACTAGAAATAATACCAACAGGGATTTTTATTTGCCTGTTAACACCATGCAGCTATATGAGGAACATTAATAGCCTCAGTTATCATCTGCGAATTCTTTTCGTGTGGATATCTGGTTGATTGATCATAATTTAACACCAACTTTATGCAGTTTCTGGCGCAGTAGCTTACACATCATTATCCACTCGATAAGGGGCCGATAACATTTTACATTAGACTGTTTGGGGGAGGGGTCTTATATTGCCAAAATGAATGTTTTACACTGTAACGTTGAAGCAATAGCAAAAAGCCAAGTAACAGGGATGGATGGCATATCTAATAATGTATTATCCTCTAATAATTCAATCAACCTAGTAAAATACAATCATGCCCAATATTGTGGACAAAATTTAATCAGTCCCACTAATAAATTTTATCACCCTCTAAATCACTAAAATAAAGGATAATCCGCATGATTTTGGATCATTTTGTCAACTTCCTGTATTAATAAATTCAATCACTCCTGTTTCAGTGAGATAGACCAAGCCCTTCTGGGTTTAATTTCCACCAAATTGTTCATTCCGGCTAATCATAAATATGCATATATTTAAATTATCAGCATGACAGTCATTGGTATGCATTACACTTATGTATATTTTGGTGAATAAATTTCATTTCAGGGTTGGAAATTTCACTTCCTGTGATTGAATTATTAGAGGAGTCACTGATGTACTTGCATAATTAAGGGACCAGGTCACATTGAGCAAGGATATGCCTCCTTTAAATCTCATTGGTACTTTCATCATAAAACATGGAAAGTATGGATATTCGGAGATGCCCCCCAAATTACGGATGCATTTCATTTGGTTTTTGGCAGAGGAAATTAGTGGGTGTTCTTTAATTGGAGCTATCAGTTAATTCCCATCATCACCCAAACTGTCAGGATAACCAGGGAAATGGACAATTAATATGAAATAGATCAGTGCAGGTGTTCACCTAAGTCATTCATCATCTGTTCTCTGTCAGCTGTCAGAATCATTGTCAGCTCAAAATACCAGAATGTACATAAGGACATCAATATAGATGAATAGCACACAGGCAGAAAATAGAAACTGGATTTTTTTTCTCTAAATCGATCAATCACCAATACGATTATTTTGCAACATTAGTTGATATTTCAAGTTTATACTGCCACTTTAGAATGACAAGAATAACCTAAGAATAAAGTATTATCATGCATGGACATTTATCATAATATCTAGACATATTATCATTCTGGAATTTCTTTCAAGGTACAAATGTAGTAGTTAATTGATCATTGGGGTATATCTGGAAAGATTTCAAGTTATCACTGGGTAGGCGTTAACCTCCTAAATCTACTGAGTTACTGGGTACACATAGGAGTCCATTCATTATTGAGGTGTCATCATTGAGGTAGTATGGTACATGTAGGGACCATTTCATCACTAAATTAGCAGAATAGGGGTCAATTCCTTAATATGGTACCCATGTGCATGTAATAGTCAATACAATTAAAGTTTTTATCTAGATAGTATCAATTCATCCAGGTATGGGTGAAATGATCATTAAGTTACCCCGGCATGTGTCAATTCATCATTAAGGTGTCCAAGTATGTGTCAATTCATCATTAAAGCACCAAGGAATGTGTCAATTCATCATTATCATACCCAAATATGTGTCAATTCATTATTAAGGTACCCAGGTATGTGTCAGTTCATCATTAAGGTACCCAGGTATGTACCAATTCATCGTTAAGGTACCCAGGTATGTGTCAATTCATCATTAAAGTATCCAGGTATGTATCAATTCTTCATTAAGGTACCCAGATATGTGTCAATTCATCATTAAAGTACATCCAGGTATGTGTCAATTCATCATTAAGGTACCCAGGTAGGAGTCAATTCATCATTAAGGTATCCAGGTAGGAGTTCATTCGTCATTAAGGTACCTGCATAGAAGTCAACTCATCATTAAGGTACCCACAGGTACAGGTCAATTCATCAATGAATGTCATGATGTTAATTGTACCAGCTAAGGAGTACATGTAAATTTACCATTGATAATGGGTACAAGTCAGTTTATTAATTGATCATATAAGAGTCCATGGGAGGCATGCACAATATGACCAGAGGATAAACCAAAAGTGTTAGTTCTAGCTGTCAGGTGATTGGATAACACTAGACCAACAATCGACAAACAGGAAGTGGCAATCAAAGAATCTGATTGGACAGTTGATATTGAGCAAGGCCCTAACTCAACATTCAGGTACCCAAGTAGGAGTCAATCAATGACCTGCTAGTTTAGGAGTAAATATAACACTGATGTCAGACTTCTGGGTATGAAGTGATGGGTACAGAGTGAATTCATCATTGAGGTACCCAATTGCAAATAGGAGTAATTTTTTTATGACATACCTGCTAAGGAGTGAATTCATCAATATGTACTGGGTACAAATCAATTACACGAGGAACATGTACCCAGGGATTCATACAAGTCAAAAATTTTACCACCGAAAACTCAATATTACTCAAAATTGAGTTTTCACAATGGTGAAATTGAGTTTTCAAAATTTTTAACCGCCGATTCAAAGATTGCAATTGAGTTTTCAAAATTTTTTACCACCGATTTACCTATTGGTATTCTGTTCTCAAATATTTCAACCACCACCATGCACAGGATGTTGTTGGTGTGTTTTAATATGGTCAATATATTATACTATGAGCAGGGGATATTTTTGACAAAACATTTTCATCTACCCAATATCCAAATTCAATAAAACTCATTCTATTCAGCGCGTCTTCAGCTAAAGTTTTCATCGAATGAAGTATAAAAACCGAGAGATTTACATGTACATGTACCGTACCACAAGATCAGTCTGAATAACAATGGACATGGGGATCTATATCACGAATGAAATTGGAGGGAGAAATCAAGCAGTAATTGTTCAAAACAGCAAACGATCGAACCAGGAAACATGTCCTCTTGTCTGCAGCTAACTGCACCAAACACAGCCTCTGCAGATTGTTACTGAATTAAAGTTTAATAAAGTTTTTACATGAGACAGATCTGCCAAGTTCTAAAGTCTAAATTTTCTGAAAACTACCGAATATTTTGGATGGTCACATTTACTCAATGTTAAATTTTTTAAGCAAATTTCTTGAGTGCTATTTATCTCCTGTTAAGTTTTCCAAAATCCAGTTCTGGAGGTCACCTCGTATTTAAAGTATGGTTTTCCATTACTCTTTCAACTATGAAAATTTATTGTTTATAATCAACGAGGAGTCAACTTTATGGAGCAGACGAAGATAAAATATGCAGCCTGGTCTCGTCGCAGTGTCAGTCGCACTGACATCTCACGAGTGAAGTTGTAGACCAGTCAATGTACTTTACAAAAATACAACCCCATCTAGCCCGAAAACATCGGCTAAGGGGTCTATTTTTTTTTTTTTATTATTGTTGTTGCTGACCCCTTTAGCCCGAATCACATATACAGACCGAAAAGGAAAAAAATAAATAAGACGTCAGTCGCTCGAGATCTTCAACTGCACACGGCGTGGGGAATTGAGACAAAGGCACGAAAAGCATTTTATCGAATAAATAATATGATTTGGCATCTCCAGAACTTTGATAATCAACTAATGACTCATTCCGTTAGACGAAATCTTCTTCCAAACTCTAATTTTGTCATCTAACTCGTCAAGTTGCCGCCATTTTCGGTCTCGTTGAGAGCTCGAGATTTCCAACGCGATTGACCTTTCTGACCACGTGACTCGTCCATTTCACCATAGTCAGATCAGAAAGGTCATCGATACTAGTGCGCACGCGCGGCCAAGTCTCGTCGAGCTGTAATCTGAGGAAATGGCGGTAAACATCGAAATCGAGCGTTTATTGTGTTTTCTTCGTCGTCACTAATTTGTTGGAGTCCCAAACAGTCATTAGAGATGGTACATGGTGAAAGAAGCTTAGGTCGGTCAAACTGTATCAAATTGGCATATTTTTTCTCTCCCGTTTCGTTATTTTCGTCAGCGAAAAGTTGCTCTTCGCCAGTCAAATTTTTATCGCTAAAATTTAACCCACCCTCGATCTCGGCTGTGATAGGAATGCCACGCCCCCTTACCCTAAATTTACCTATCACAGCCAGAGTTTCTGGGTTAAACCCCATCATGATTGCAGGTCTTGGCTTTAGCAAGTCATGTGAAATTTAGACGTTTAGTCTTGATGTATTTTCAATCTTTGACATCGCTGGACATTTCACTTTTTACTTCGTGTTTGATGGATACTGAATGGACCGAACGTCGGCATCACAGTCCAGATTTAACCGGGAAATATGGTCGACTGACTGCAGGCACGTGGCTGTATAAAGCGCAAGACTGTCTGTCGGCTGTCAACCCTATTGCGGTAATGGAAACTTCCACTGACCCGTGTTGTAAGCCCACAAGCCAATGAATCGAATTGGAAGAGTTCACTTTCAAAATAGGGAAGTAAGGCACAAAAGTTTCTACGTAACAACAACGCGAGGGCAGATTTTTCTTTGTATTTCATTTCTGAAACTTGCAACTCTGGCGGACAAATTGATGACCTACGCGATTTAAAGATGACAACAACAGCTACACAGGGTCTGTCTGAAGTTGAAGAAAAAAATAACTTTTACGGCGACAGATGACCGATAAAAACTTTTGGGCGGCAGTCCCTGTTGTCAAACTTCAGTGATAGTTTGGAAACCCTCGGCAGTACGAATGCAGGCTGCCACACAATAAACGTTTGAGGGTTCCGGAAATAATATATGCAAGCAATTGTGTCTGCCGCTACGCGGCGCTGTGATCAGCATACTCGAAGTCGTTAACAACAACAACACCACACGTGGTGGCATGCTCCCGGCGCCTGTTAGTGTCGTTTTCACGGTAAGATCGTCATTCGATTGAGTTTATTTCGTAATTTGGGGCTGTCAAATTAACTTTGACCATGTCTGGCGAATTGAGTTTTCCACGAAAAATTGAGTATTTGTCCAGTAAAACGAAAGCAATTGAGTTTCCTGCCATACGAATTGAGTTTTCAATTTTTTTTAACCACCGGTATTCGGTGGTAAAAAGCGACTTGTATGAATCCCTGGTACCATTAATCATTTAATCAATAATTAATCATTAACATACTCAGGAGGATACTCATACTCAGGTCAATTTATCACCAGATACTCAGTCATTTACTATTCAAGAGTCAATTAATCATTAACATACTCAGAAGTCAATTATCACTAACATACTCAGGGGTCAATTTATCACTTAACATACTCAGCAATATTTTGGCCATATAGCAACAATATAACTAACCATGATCTGATTAGCTGGACATGTGAAACTATCCATGTACAGCCATCATGTAGAGGAAATTTTATCTTCCCCTCGTGGCAACAGACATGGTACAAAATTAACATATCCAGGAGTCGGTATATCATTGACATACTTGAAGCCAATTTATCATTGACATACTCAGGAGTCTATACCATTGACATACTCAGGAGTCAATTTACCATTGACATAATCAGGAGTCAATTTGTCATTGACATAATCTGGAGTCTATTTGTCATTGACATGATCTGGAGTCAATTTATCACCGACATACAGAAGGAGTCAGTTCATCATTGAGGCACTTGAGTAAAAGAGTCAATTTATGATAGAGATACATGAACACAGGTAGGTGTCAATTATAAGTGATACATGCAGGCCTGGACAAACTGTTTAACTCTCAGTTCATTCTATGCACAAAACAATAAAGGCAAAAACCAAAATTTTGCTCATGTTTCAACCTTGTTATCCCACTATGAATCCTTATTCATGCAAATACTAATTTGTCCATGCAGGCCCTGTATATGATACAGAGCATTTATCATTGAGGTTTGGGTAGGAGTTTGTTAATAACTGACATATTGGGTAAAAGGGGTTATATCATTAATGTACTGGGTAGAAGGAGTCTATTCATCATTGAATTACCAGTTAAGGATCAATTAATCAGGTCGGAGTCAATTTATCAGTTACCTGGCAGGAGACAAACTTATCATTGAGTTACCAGATAGGGGATTATCTATCATTGACTATCCGGTAGGAGCGGATTTATCATTGAGTTACTGGGTAGGAGATGATATCGAGTTACCAGGTAGGAGACAATTTATCAGGATGTGCATGATCCTGAGAAAAATCACCATATCAATGGGCTACTGGGTAACTAGGACTCCTATGTTTCATATACTCTCGACTGTTTAGAAAGCCTGATACTTACTGTGTTCCAGTGAAATCTTTAGACTGTCGGACATAAACGGTGACATCTTTCTGTAAAAGATCAAAATTTAAAATTATTCATTTGGCTAGTTTTTTTTCTGTTACATGTGAAATTATAATTGCACTGGACATTTTCTAACCATTCCAAGGTTGGTTAAGGAATTAGACATTTTACGTTTCATTGTGTTTATGTTACATGTAGACGTTTTTGTCACAGCCTTCAAACCAACAGAGATATCAGATGGAAAGGTTGACAGACCAAGAGTGAGTGAATATTATTTAACGTCGCTTTCAACACTATGTCAGTCATATCGTGATGTTTGGTTCCCATTACTTTTCACACCCAGAAACCACATGGGTTGGGTCCTGTTCCTTTTAACGCCCGGACACGTGGGGTCCTAATTCCTTTTCACACCTGGGAACCCCACGGGTGCACCAGTTAGTCGCCTCTTATGACAAGCTCTCTGAGGAGCTGAGGCCTATTCTTACCAATGGAACTTGTCATCATAAAGCATGGTTAAAGGGTAAGGGGGGTGGGATATGGACTGTATGAAAAGTAAACTATCATCTCTACTCAATTCAATCTTGGATAGTGGAGATACATCTCAGCAGGTGAAGCCTCATCCAGGATATGGAGGCATACTGTCCAGTGAATTGTTCTGAGGGAATGGCGGTATGTACAGTATTATAAGATGTATCCTCAGAATTTATACAATGAATCGTTTCTCGATCTATGATTATCCTCAGAATTTAACAGGCATGGGAATTGTTACCACTGAAAAAATCTGAAATCTACTTCAAAAAGTCTGAAAATTTCCACCACCCTACCACGAATATGGCATTTTTGGGCATTTCAGACAGAACTGACAACTTTTTATTTTTCAAAATTTTGATGAAAAAGTTTTCAAATCAGCCTATTGAAGGAAAATTCCCATGCCTGATTTATACAATTGTTTGTCGATCTATGTATATGTAGTGTTTGCCGATCTATGTATATGTAGTGTTTGTCGATCTATGTATAGATTGTTTGTCGATCTATACAATTGTTTAAACAGAATTTATACAATTGTATCCTCAGAATTTATACAATTGTTTGTTGATCTATGATTATCACTAATTGTAACATTAGTAAAGCTTATTTGAATTCCCAAATTGTACCAATAGAAAATCTGCGAAATGTAATACCAGGACAATCAGTAACAAAATTCTAATGAAATAGATGGCAAAATAACCAGAATCAGTCATTCGTTTTTGAGGCGCGCGATCGCTCGCGCGCACCATCGCTCGCCTAATTTCATTCCAAGGCGCGCGATTGATCGCGCACCTAGAGAAGTCCTGCTTCCCAAAACCCAATGCGTATTTTTTTGAAAATATAAGTCGATAATTCATCACGCATTCACAAAACGAAAATAGGAACTCTTCTGTGTTCGGCGGTACATTCCTTGACTATTTGGGGAAATACAAAATCGTAATTCTAGCAGCGAAGTCGGAGAGTCCGATCGTCACTTTGATGTGATGTTTGAAGTAGATGTTGAATATATCGCCAACGACTATTCAGATATATTGTTTTCGAAAGCCCTAATATATATTCATGAATTATCAGTCTGTTCGATAAAACCTAGCGACGAAATCATAGCTGAACCAGAAAGATTATTCCGTACTAAGATCCGAGTAAATTTTTGTTTTACCCGCCGGTGTTAGCAGGCGCCATGTTTTGATTTGCGTGCGTTGCGAGCAGTGAACTTTTAATACATTGTTTGAAACAAACGTCATGATCGAAAGTTTTTTTCTAGGTATTTATTTTGCACAAGTTTTGATTTGATCTTATTATCAGACTTGGTATTCCATAGCAAGTTGTCGTCCATAAAGAATTTCTGAAGAAAATCACTTCATATCCGAGGTTCCGTCTGGAAAATGGTGTATCAAATTAACATAATGATATCGCGGAGCTCTGTAAAGTTTTGCTGCTGTGGAATTTATTTGTCATAATAGCACAAAGCATGACTGGACAGACATTGTAGACAAGGGGGCACATGTCTCCTGTATATAACTTCAGATAATTGCAATTGGGATCTCCATGAATTAAAAAAAAACATTAAATGAGGACAAAAATGCAAGGTAGAATTTGCAGATTTATTTGCTGGAAATGGCTCAGAATGCATCTCCAGCAATCTAGGACCTCTGAGCTTCAGGGGTCTAGGCGGCCCCTGAACCCCGGCCTAAAGTGCTAGGATAGTAATTTCAGGAGTGCGATCACTCGCCTCACTCATTCTAGGAGTGTGATTTATAGCACTCCTCTGATTTACAGAAACGAAAGACTGCAGAATGACATTGACAAAACACGCATATACATGTAGGCAAACTGAACATTTTCTGTACATACATGTAGGACAATCAGTGAACAGGGCCGTAGCCAGGATTTATTGAGGGGTGGTTCGCCTTCACTCCAAAAGGGCTCATCGGGGGGTTCGCTGTATGGGGAAAAGGGGCAAATAGGGGGTTTGCTTCAGTTTGAAAAGGGCATTTATATGAGAAAAAGATATAATATTTCCGAAAGGGGGGTTCGCCCGAACCCCCCAAAACCCCCCTAGCTACGGGCCTGGTGAATGAAATCAAAGTTTATTATCCTCTCGACCATTGTAATGTACTATGAATATTCAATGTAGCCAATTTTGCGTTGTCAAGGTTGTGAGTTGTTTTGAAGCGGGGAATTGTGTGATCAAGGCTGAATCATCGAATATTTGAGGAGGGAGTCTATAGAATCAAAGTGGCCTTGTTTGATTGTCACACAAAACCTGTTGCCAGCCTATTTCCGATGTCGTAAACAACATCTCGGCATAGATGAAGACATTTATTCAATACCAAAACACAAAATCAACTAGATTTTATATGAAACAGCTGCCACTAACATGGTAGATTCTTATCACCTTTTTGATCATGTAAAATGTACATCCTATTGAAGCAGAATTTGAACTGCTTCATGACATTCCAGTGGTCAAAACATTCCATGTATTACATGTATGTAATGGTATAATAGCCAAAACATCAAGCATGGTACATGGACCTTTCAACCAACATGACGAATGAATTCCTAAGAACGAGAAATTAAGTAAGAGAGTGAGTTGAAATTTAATGTCACAAAGCAATACTTCAGCTATGTAGCGATGCGACTATCTGTTACATATAATTAACGATATCAGCTTGTGATTTGATTTCAATTTCCCCAGTTTGGTGGCCTCTTACGACAAGCTGCCTGAGGATCTAGCCAGTGGGCTACTCTTTTCACACACAGTATCCCATCATGGGCATGCTGAACAAGGAGCAGATATGATGAGTGATTTGGCCATAGAACGGTTGTTATTGGGTCACATTCCATCCATGATAATATTTGTGTTCAATGCTGACTGAATGTAGATGGCACCAGAAAAGAAAGAAAACACTCTTTAAAATAGTGTGGGCGGGAAAGGTCTCATTGACACATAACACCCCTGGCCCTCCCTGACAGACAGACAACAGACATCCTCCGTCGATAATCGGGTATAATTGGCAGATGTTTCGGATCATGCGATCGTCTATCCGGATCACATTATGGCAGTGAGAACCAAAGCGGATTATGACCCTACTGCTATCATCTCTCCTCTCCCGCCAGACGTGCTGCTGTGGTGTCGTCAGGTCAAGACAGCCATGTGATGGAATGCAGCGCTTGCGTCGCAATCCACGATCTTCCTTTCCCAGGCGCTGAGATATCTGAGCATCCCTTGTCGATCAACAGGGGGCCGTGTGTGAGCCTTTTATGTGTTACCTGTCTGCCTGGTCTTCCCGCATGCTTGCGAGGACTGATGACAACTTTTCACCCGGATTTTAACAATCCAGCCATGTTTGCTCGAGATGTTTGCAGAGATCAAAGTTAAGCCACCAAGCATTATATTGAATGTGTTGGTTGTGCCTGTCCACAGTGTGGAGTCCTGACCAGACAAGTGATGAACCCACATAACATGATGTCCTTATATAGATCACCCAGAATTATAGTCGAGTTGATCCGGTCTCCTATTTCAAATATTCCACTGGTCACCGAGACTCTATCCTGTGTATCACCAATGTTTCAGTAATGAAAATACTGATCAGACGTTATACTTATCCATACAGTTACAAACAAGTACATTGGATTAAACATTACCCTGCACATCTACATGATACTAAGCATCAATTATGGAATACACAGATGTCCAAATTCATGTACCGGTACTTGTAAGAATATTGCTTGATATATATTACATGTAACTCAATCAGCTTTCATCAGTTTTATCCATTTCACCATTTTAACCCAGTTTATGAAACTGATCACATGACCAAACTGATGCTTTTATTTAATCATTTGCTTTCATAATGCAATCCTCTCAATAACTTCCAAATTACTCTAACTTCATGAACAATATGTTTCAACAAAACAACTACTTGGCAGAACTGCTACATGTATGGTTTCTATAAATTTCCACAGCTTCTCATCAAATAATTCAAATACAAATTCATTCTTACCGGTGAAATGCAAAGATTTTTCAATTTCCCCGTTTATAAGCTTAAGTTGAATAATGATGGAAATATCCATATATCCACATCACTTTGTTTAATTTGAAGTATTTTGTCTGCTTGAAGTTTTTCAAATTTGGTATCCCACTCTGAGCTTAATTCATATTTGTATACCATTATCGCTTCTCTTTCCTTCATTGTGACGTCACGTCAGATCAACCGCCAGCAGGATGAACATTGCAAGAGTTGACGTCCGGCCAGGTGGTCTGGTGTGATGTCACAAATTAGCACCAAACAAGGGCAGATAAGCAATGCAGATTTCATTTCTGAAATTGGCCGGACTTGAGATACAGTAACACCGTGGAGCACTATTCCAAAGCTACTACGAGACCACATTCTTCAAACATGAGATTGATCTAATCAAAACCCCTCGGCTTTCCCCAAGTGATTGTGACCCATGTGTAGTGTGAATTGGGGAAGAGATAGTTCTATGTGGGATGATCAAGATATACCGGTAGTACATTCAGGCATATAGGACAGGAATAGAAAATTATATATCTGTAAAGGGGCATAACTCTGTAGAATATGGGTCGAGGGGAGCCACTTTCGATAGGCGTCTGACTTAGCACTCTGTAAAATAAGAACCGAGACAAATAAGCTGTACCAAACATGGATCTGCAGATTTAACTTGTACATTCAGCTACAGATAACAAAATTGGAGATTATTACATCCGAAAGGGGCATAACTTCATAAGCCGAGGCGAGTTATCCTTTGTTGGCTTGTAGAATACAACAAAATAAGTAAGTTTCCAAAATATAGTAGCTATACCGAACACAGTTCTGCAGATATAGTTGGTTACATTCAGGCATATAGGACAGAAATAGAAATTAATATATCAGTAAAGGGGCATAACTCTCTAAAGTATGGGCCGAGGGGAGCCACTTTCGATAGGCGTCTGACTTAGCACTACTGTAAAATAAGAACTGAGACGAATAAGCTGTACTGAACACGGATCTGCACATTTAACTTGTACATTCAACTACAGATAACAAAATCGGAGATTATTACATCCGAAAGGGGCATAACTCCATAAGCCGAGGCAAGTAATCCCTTGTTGGCTTGTAGAATACAACAATATAAATAAGTTTCCAAATTATAGTAGCTACATGTATACCGAACACGGTTCTGCAGATATAGTTGGTTACATTCAGGCATATAGGACAGAAATAGAAATTAATATATCTGTAAAGGGGCAGAACTCTGTGAAATATGGGCCGAGGGAAACCACTTTCAATAGGCGTCTGACTTAGCACTAGATAAATAAGTGTTGAAAATTTGGTGGTTGTATCTCAAGCGGTTTTGCCTAAAATGCGTTAACGGACGGACGTACGGACGGACGTACATGGCAACGACAATACCCCGAGGCCAAAATGGCCGAGGGGTAATAAAACCGAACTAAGTAAATAGGCTTATATTATATAGCACATAAACAATATAAAAATGAAAATCTGAAAATATTTGCATTTCATCTGGCATGGAACATGATCTCAAACCTTGTCGAAGAAGAGCATGTATGTATGATTTCATATCGCCCATATACCATCATGATTCATGGCCATAAACATTTTCTGGATTGCAACAATAATCATGCCTTTAAGTATAACTGTATGCATTACCACTACAGTGTGGAGAACAAAACAGACCTCAATCACATCCATCTGTTACAGCGAGACTAATATTCTAGATGAGTGATACATTCAAAATGTGAGAATTTCCTACACCAAAATAAATCTAAATTCCCCATCAGGTTATCATCTTCATGTACCCACAAATACTTGTGAGGGCTGGTACAATCGCTGACTGCAAGTAATACCCATCTCCACTTATAACAACATCCACACCTAGAACTCACATATCTCCACCCTGCTAAAGCATTCTTAATAGGGCAACAGTTGAGTATCATGTCACATCTGTATTAAAATAACATGGTTTATAAATGTATTGTTTATCCCTGAATTCTTTGGTTTGCAAATTTGGTGTTTGAATCAACTTTTTGCTTGATCAGAGCACAGTACCAGCCTACATGGTACACATGTTCATCATTATAGCACGGTTCATTATGAGGTGGATTTCACTATAGCACAGCCTGTGTTTTGTCTTCCGATCAATCATAAGGCCGCTGTTAATCGTTTGTTTCTCGTGACCTTGCTTGTAAAAGTAGGCATGCTGAGAGAGATAATTATTAATTATGGATTCTGCAAACCAAATGCATGTACATATGAAAAAATGTTTTCCACTCAAAAATCCTGAATCCCACATCAGTTTTAATTATTTGCTCCTAAAATTTAGATGTGAGAGGGTCATGAGAAACGAACAATCAACTGACAGTGGCCGAACTAATAGCACAATTTGGAAAGCGTTTTATCTCCCTTGTTCCACCAGGGGCATATTGGTGCAGAGAACATCTGGTAGGTACCAAGGCCCTCACAATTAGTTTTAGTAATTAAATAGTCTATTTTTCAAGAAAATTATCTTAGTACAGGTAAGGTAAGATCTATTGGTTCATGCAGAAAATATAAGCAAATTAGTTTTTCAAACAAATATTCTTGAATAGTTGATCAATATATTATTCCAAATAATTGCGGGTGCCTTTGGTAAAAGTGAAACCAAGGCGACTACTTCCCGGAAGCAGCTTTTCATACCTGTAACCTTAAAGAGCGGTAGTTATTCAGGGGGAGATAAGACACTTTCCGGGAAGGGCTATATGTAAGCTGTTGTTATGAAGACTCACTATAGTGCGACTCACTTATAGTCCAGTCAATATTTCGTCCCTGAAATTCAGCGTTATAATGAGGGCAAAGTGTACATACAAGTATGACAATCCTCCGATGATCCTCAGATGACAATTTCATAATAACCGCTGCACCAAATATGAATGTCTAGTTCGACATACACACATGTACTTGTAGGCTTTTGTCTAAAGCAATCGGGATAACATACATGTAGTAAATACCAAATCAGCTCAGAACCCTTCAGCTTTTGGGATTCATAATATCATGTGAGTTGAACTGGGGAAGTTTGATCATAATCCGTTCATTAACAAGCATCAACAACAGAATGTTAATACACTTTAACCGGCATTAATTTGAAATAGGTCAAGGTCAGTAGGTCAAGGTCAGTCATTTGGGGCTGATCATCCCTAGATATAAGGAATATGACAGGGCTATATGATCTTTCATTATATGGAAACAAATAGGACCCGGTTCCGAATACTGTGAAAAAAACTAGGTCAAGTACAATATGGTTCTGGTAACTAACCGGATGAATAAATGTTTAAAATTTGGAAAAAATATCATGATCTTGTTGACAGCATTCAAGGTGCTAAAGTCATTCTTCGGTTGAATAGAAAGTTTGACGGAAAAGTGAACTAGATTATCGTGGATTCCAATTATGTATGTTGGGTAATTTCACAATATGTTTAAAGCACGGTTGGTTTTACCAGATTTGACCCCCAAAATAGGTCAAGGTCAGGGAACTTTGACAGGCTTCTGGTTCATTACTGGCTGTGTATGTGGCATGAATTTAGAAAAAGCCTGGACATAATCCTTGAAACAATATTGTGCTAACAACCATGGGCCTCTCCAGCATTTATTGAGAGGGGTATCATTTCCTATGCTTAGGCCATCCACAATAATATTTCTGTTTCCAGTAACCCTACCTACCCATATATTTTGCAGTCAAAAAAAAAAAAAAGTTTGGGTAGACAATTTTTTTTATTTCTATTTTTTTTTTCAGCAGTACTCCGTGAAATACTATACAAAAAGGTCAAAAATCCACACAAAAAATGAAATAAATAAAAAAATTAAAATTCCTGCCTACCTAACTACTCAAATTTTATGAAGTTGGTTACTGGAAACAAAAATATTATTTTGTGGATGGCCTTATTTATTAGAGAGCCCAGTGCTGTGCTGTCCAACATAGGAATATACATGTAACATCCCTTTGTTGTGCCATACACCATAACAGGACCTAACATAAAAGATTACCAGAGGACAGGCCAGCACTATCTCTTGCACTTGGTGTACCTAGTCTGTGTACTATCAGTGTAAAGTTCAGCCCTATCACTCTCTTATCTGTTCAGTAAAACAGTCCACCTGAATGGCTTCTGTTGTCACTGCCTATTATAGGGGGCCACTAATCAGGTGAACAAACACCATCTGGAGCCCTAGGTCTGTCAGAAAGGTTGGGGTGTAGGCGGTGTTGGTAAATGTCAGCTCTTGTCTGAAGAAATTCCTCTTCAGTTAACAAGATACATGAACACAACAGGCCAGAGAAGGTTTGGGTACAAATATTACTGTAAACTTCCTAATGATTCCTCAACAGTTTAAAATACATGTACACTGACATGACCGAGCAGCTGCATTTCACACTCATTCTGCTGTAAACTTCCTACTTATCACCAGGCATTTGAAAATAGCTCAGGTCAGTACCCCTCAGATCCAATATCCAGAAGGTGTAAACATGTACCCAAGGGATTATTGAGTATAAAGAACAATTTATGATTGAATTAATTAATCCTTAGACAGCATATTAGCCTGATAGTAGTGACAAGTGCATTGACACTTGACTCCTAGCAATAATTTGTAGTCCTACTTTTGCTCATGGTACTATGCCTACAGCATAGGAAATTTTTTATCCCTGGGTGCCCCAGTTAGTCGCCTCTTACGACAAGTTCTCTGAGGAGCTGAAGCCTATTCTTACCATAACCTGGAGTGTGCACAACGAAACCCCAGGTTAATCCCCTGGAGCCCCACAGGGATGATTTGAAGCAACCCACATTTACATTGGTCAATAGTTGGAAATCTGCCCCATGTATAAGCATATAGGAAAGAGAGTAAAAGCAGCAACAACAAATTCATGCAAGGATTCAAGTGCCTGCCACAGCTATTGGAGTTAGGTGCAGGATTGGCTTTTTTTTAGATACTTTTCAAATTTCCTATGCTTTAACATGGTGCTATATAGCATACTTGGCAATATTGTGCAGATATTTTTGCTAAACTCCGCAGTAGGCAGAAAAGTGGGTTACTTTAATATCATCTATATTTAATATTTAGCACTTTTATAATCTAGTCTAATTAGAATATATTCGCATTAAAATATCTGTAACACTGTGTCGGAGAAAGGACAATATATTCAATATTTAGCACCTTTATAATATTATCTAATTAGAATAGATTCGCACATAAATATGTAGCTGACGTCTGAGAACAGACAATATATTGAATATTTAGCACTTTGATAATATCATCTAATTAGAAGAGAGTCGCAGTTAAGTATCTATCTGGCGTCTGAGAAAAGACAATATATTCAATATTTAGCACCTTTATAATATCATATAATTAGAAAAGATTCGCACTTAAATATGTAGCTGGCGTCTGGGAAAGAGAATATATTCAATATTTAGCACTTTTTATAATCTATACTAAATAGAAGAGATTCGCAGTTAAATATCCACAAGAGTCTTTTCAGAGAAAAGACAATATATTCAATATTTAGCACTTTTATAATCTACTATAATTAGAAGAGATTCGCATTAAAATATCTGTAACACCGTGTCGGAGAAAGGACAATATATTCGATATTTAGCACCTTTATAATATTATCTAATTAGAATAGATTCGCACATAAATATGTAGCTGACGTCTGAGAACAGACAATATATTGAATATTTAGCACTTTGATAATATCATCTAATTAGAAGAGATTCGCAGTTAAGTATCTATCTGGCGTCTGAGAAAAGACAATATATTCAATATTTAGCACCTTTATAATATCATATAATTAGAAAAGATTCGCACTTAAATATGTAGCTGGCGTCTGGGAAAGACAATATATTCAATATTTAGCACTTTTTATAATCTACACTAAATAGAAGAGATTCGCAGTTAAATATCCACAAGACCCTTTTCGGAGGAAAGACAATATATTCGATATTTAGCACTTTTATAATCTACTATAATTAGAAGAGATTCGCATCAAAATATCTGTAACACCGTGTCGGAGAAGGGACAATATATTCAATATTTAGCACCTCTATATTATCATCTAATTAGAATATATTGGCATTTTAATATATAGGTGACGATTGAGAGCAGACAATATATTGAATATTTAGCACTTTGATAATATCATATAATTAGAAAAGATTCGCAGTTAAGTATCTATCTGGCGTCTGGGAAAAGACAATATATTCAATATTTAGCACCTTTATAATATCATATAATTAGAAAAGATTCGCAGTTAAATATGTAGATGGCGTCTGGAAAAGACAATATATTCAATATTTAGCACTTTGATAATATCATATAATTAGAAGAGATTCGCAGTTAAATATCCACAAGACCCTTTTCCGAGAAAAGACAATATATCCAATATTTAGCACTTTTATAATCTAATATAATTAGAAGAGATTCGCATCAAAATACCTGTAACACCGTGTCGGAGAAAGGACAATATATTCAATATTTAGCACCTTTATAATATCATCTAATTAGAATATATTCGCATTTAAATATGTAGGTGACGTTTGAGAGCAGACAATATATTGAATATTTAGCACTTTGATAATATCATGTAATTAGAAGAGATTCGCAGTTAAGTATCTATCTGGCGTCTGGGAAAAGACAATATATTCAATATTTAGCACCCTTATAATATCATATAATTAGAAAAGATTCGCAGTTAAATATGTAGCTGGCGTCTGGGAAAGACAATATATTCAATATTTAGCACTTTGATAATATCATATAATTAGAAAAGATTCACAGTTAAATATGTAGCTGGTGTCTGGGAAAGACAATATACTCAATATTGAGCACTTTGATAATATCATATAATTAGAAGAGATTCGCAGTTAAGTATCTATCTGGCGTCTGGGAAAAGACAATATATTCAATATTTAGCACCTTTACAATATCATATAATTAGAAAAGATTCGCACTTAAATATGTAGCTGGCGTCTGGGAAAGACAATATATTCAATATTTAGCACTTTTATAATCTACTATAAAATGACGTCACTGTGACGTCATCAAGTCGGCCATCTTGGATTTTTTTACATTTTGTGGTAGAGCTTGACCCAAGGAAAAGTTCAGCCCCTAGCTCAAGGGGTCAGAAAAATAATTAGTGGGGGGGAGGCCCCCGCCCTAGGCCACGACAGGTCCCCAAAAGCCCAGGCCAGATAGGGTTAAACAGTCTATATACCAGCACATGCGCGTTGTTTAACCAGGAAGAACGATAGAATAATCTGTTATTGTCTGAGTGGAGTTGCACAGACCACAAATGAAAATGTACTTGCGACTGTCTTAAAACTTACATAACAGCGCATGCGCGTTGTTTAACCAGGAAGAACGATAGAATAATCCCTGTTATTGTCAGAGGAGTTGCACAGACCAGCAAATAAGGGGTAGGACTCCCTTAAACCTCCTTAATCACCAGTCCTTGCAATATTGAAAATATGTAGCATTTGTGCTAATTATACAATATATTTTCTTTAAGGAGAGGCAATCGGACAATTTGGAGCTGCGATTTAGAAGAAATATTCAATATTTATCATGGATGCAATTTAGAAGAAATATTCAATATTTAGCATTTGTGCTAATTATACAATATATTTTCTTTCGGGAGAGGCAGTCCGACAATTTGCGTTTGCGAGTTATCATGAATATTGAATATTTCTTCTGGCTGCAATTTAGAAAGAAATATTGAATATTTAGCAATTGTGCTAATTATACAATATATTTCATTTGGGAACAGGCAAGTCAAAGTGCTAACTAGCAGTAATCCTAGAAATTATCTTCAAAGTAGCACACCCCTTGCTAAATATCAGTGATTTTAGAAATTATTTGCGAAGTAGCAGATCTGCTAAATAGCATGCGAGACAATAATAACCATTCCTGCACCTTAATGAGCTATTGAGGCAAATCTATTGTACAAGGCTTAACTTTAATTATAACGGGAGTCCAGCATTGTATTGAATTGAATTTAGCTGGACATTTCTGCTGTATCACCACAGAGTTCTTTGAATCAAGGGATTATCATTCAAATTTCTTTCCTGCTCAAGAAAATATATATGTCCCAAATAAAACTTTGGAAATTGAATGAACACTAGGAAGAAGAGAGTATCAACTATGACAATTTATCAGCATTCAACTCAGATGAACTGGCCTCATTCCAGAGTCCATTCAGAAAAGAGAGAATAGTTCCAATTCCAGCACAGTTTGATTAATATTTTCCGTGACAGCGTCTAGACTCAACAGCCTCTTGCGTTTACTGTGTTACATTATGTCAACATTCCAAAACTTGTTTTTCCACAAGTGTAAAATAAATCGTGGACATTATCAGCATCATGAATGTAAGAGATCGTGTCCATGAATGACATTTATTTCAATGATGATGTCTTTTCTTCATCTCACGTATGTTTTATTCACATCTGTACCTCGGCCCTGATGATGCATACATATTGTTGTAGGTAACTGTTAACTCTTTACTCTGAGCTACTCTCTATCATAATCATCCAGTTAAGTCAATATGCAGGGGTCGAAATAGTCAAAATCATTTGCCTGTCACATGAGACAGTGACCAAAAAGTTTACCCATCACCTTCAAGAATCACCTGAACATGGGTTCATTGAAATTGTCAAGGACATGTAATTCAAGGTTAATGAGAGAGAGAGAGACAAAGAATTAAGGTTTAACATCGCATTCAGCAATATTTCAGCTATATAGCGACAAAGTTACATGTTACAAGCTACCAATAAATTGTTTCCATGCACTAATTAGCAACTGTCCTGAATGAATTTTGTCAGGTGCTTTATTTCTCTACCTGTCTCTTTAAAAAATTACCCGTCATGAACAGGTAGACAAGTGTAAATTTCGACCCCTGATAGGTAGTGTGGAAAGGCTATATTTGGACATCAACCAGTGAGTGAGTGAATATGATTTAACGTCGCTTTCAACTATATTTCAGTCATATCAAGACGTTGGGTCCTATTCCATTTTACACCCGGAAACCACACGGGTGGGGTCCTATACATTTTCACACCCGGGAACCCCAAAGGTGCCTCAGCTAGTCGCCTCTTACGACAAGCTCTCTGAGGAGCTGAGGCTTATTCTTATCATGACCTGCTGTGTGCACAACGACATCCCAGGTCAATCCCCGGAAGCCTCACAGGGCTGGACATCAACCATCCATCCCTTGCATGTATTTTGATTTTCTCCATCCTGTGACTGTTACGTGATAATTCAAAGATATTAGGGCAAAGTACAAATCCCCCCCCCCCCCCACTGTGTAACATAGAAAGAAATGTAGACCAGACACACTTATGCAATATGAAACCATAGAAAAATGATTAGTCTTGTATCGAATCACTAAAATTATGCAGTCAGCGCTCAGTGAGATCATAAAAACTTTGTCCAGCAAGGGAGTTAACAAAGAAGGTTGGAAAACCACCAGATCCAGCTCACAGCTCAAGTACGAGGATGTACAAGATGAAAAGAAGAAAAAAAACATTTGTCTGGGCGAGATTTTTTTGGTGTCGTAAATGATAAACTAATCATTTTTAAAAGCGTATAAAGAGGGATCTCCTCGAAAACCGGTAGTATATTGGGTGACTATATTCAAACACATATCCTCATGAACTTACTATGGAATCCTGTTTACCTATCAAGAGATTTTTATAACCGGCTTACTCTGTCACTTGAACTACATAATGACAGATAAATATCTAAATAAATAAACCCATGCCAAATCAAACTAATCAGCTAATCTTCCCCCATTATCCTATAAAATTACATAATTTACAACAGGGAGAGTACATACACTTGTACCCGCTTTTAAGCCAGGTCAGAGCACATAATATGTAACAAACACTCATGTATGTAGCTCCAGTTTTCACTCCACAATTTATTCAGGTTTGTCAAATATTACTGAGTGCATATATTATATGAGCCAACAATTCTTAGGGAAATTTAATGACACCCATGATTTCATGAATAATCTGGTAACACTCTATCCTTTGCTAATCTGACAATACTTTATGTTAATCTGAAAATTCTCTACCCTATTTTAATCTGACAGTACTCTACCCTATTTCAATCTGACAATTCTTTACACTATGTTGGTCAGACAATACTCTGCCCTGTGTTAATCTGAGAATTCTCTACCCTATGCTAATCTGACAATACCCCACCTATGTTAATCTGAGAACTCTACCCTGTGATAATATAAAAATACTCTACCCTATGTTAATCTGGCAATACTCTACCATATGTTAATGTAACAATACTCTAATCTATAGGATGTTAATCTGGCAATACTATCCTGTGTTAATGTGACAATACTATATCCTATGTCAATGTGACAATACTCTAATCTATGTTAGTCTGGAATACTATATCCTGTACTAATGTGAAAATACTCTACCCTGTGCTAATCAGAAAATACCCCACCCTAAGCTAATCTAATAATACCCTGCCCTATGTTAATATGATACCCTACCCCACAATACTCTACCCCATGTTAATCTGACAATACTCTACCTTATGTTAATCTGACAATAATCTACCATGTGTTAATCTGACAATCCTTTACCATGTGTTAATCTGACTATAATCTACCCTGTGTTAATCTGACAATACTATACCCTGTGTTAATAAGACAATACCCCACCCGGTACAACACTCTAACCTATGTTAATCTGACAATACTCTACCCTATGTTAATTTGACAATCCTCTACCCTGAGTTAATCTGACAATATTCTACCATGTGTTAATCTGACAATACTCTACCATGTGTTAATCTGACAATCCTTTACCTTGTGTTAATCTGACAATTCTGTACCATGTGTTAATCTGACAATACTCTACCCTATGTTAATCTGACAATTCTGTACCATGTGTTAATCTGACAATCCTCTACCTTGTGTTCATCCCGGACAATACTCTACCCTATGTTAATCTGACAATACTCTACCATGTGTTAATCTGACAATACTCTACCCTAGGTTAATCTGAAAATACTTTACCCTATGTTAATCTGACAATACTCTACCCTCTGTTAATCTGAGAATACTCTACACTATGTTAATCTCACAATAATCCACACTAAGTTAATCTGACATTCTCTATCCTGTGTTAATCTGACAATAATCTAACCTGTGTTAATCTGACAATACCCTTCCCTGTGTTAATCTGATGATACACTATATGTTAATTTGACAATACTCTACCCTGCCGTAATCTTACAATATTCAACCCTATGGGAATATGATTACGGGCCATTTTGTCAACTTCCTGTTTTAATAAAATTGATCACCCCGAGTTTATGGTTGGGAATTTCAATTTCTATAATTGCTTTATTAGATATATTGCTGTAATACCTGTAAAAAGAACATACATGTACCTGATCAACTGGGTTACATGTGTGTCGTCACATCAGTGAAGAACACGGTATATCAAATAAGTCAACACTTAATAAAGAAACAATATTAAATGTCTTGGTCTTCATCTTGCTTAAAGAGACAAAGAGAACATCTGGTAGAATGTGTGGAATTCTGGTTAAGCTCCAGGCAAGAACAACTGACGAGACATTATTAACACCTGTACATAGTTATGACAACCATGGGGGGTGACATGATGATGCAAAAGGTGTGAGAGGCTCTGGAAGGGGGGGTCTACAGTCCCAAGATAAGCTGGAAATAATGAACCGAAAATATACAAATAGAGATGAAATAATAGGAAGTGTACTAGAATATCTAGTGTACTAGGACAAACAACTGTAAAATCTGAAATACGAAGCTGCGCATCTGAAAACCTCTCGGCTCTGGGGCAACTGTTTTAAGGCTTGACTAACTTTAATATGACAATCATCTCTAGCCAATCATGTTTGGTAATACATACATGTCTTAAAATGGGTTTTAATTGGTTGATTGGTGAATTTTAAGAGTTGTAAAGCACATTCTATAACACATGTGCCAATAACATCGAGGTAACCAGTGCAATTATTACACGATTTACCACGGTTATGTGAAATGTACATGTGTCAAGTGCAGGTGTTCATTAATTAGGAGATTCCATTTCACAAGTTGGATGAGGAAAGGGACGTCTGCTTTCATACAAGTAACAATTGAATAAAACAAACAAATAAATTACAAGATGGAATTTCCTTCTCTAGTTTAACTGTTGTTTCCATCGGGAAATTGATTAACAAAGTGACACAAATAAGCATATCCACATAATTTCCCAACAGCTGACTCAGCTGACAAAATCACTCCCCATTTGACATGTTTGAGAGACCACATAAACTCGTCCACTGGCATTGGCACAATGCCACCCGAGACGGTGGCATCGTCCCAACATCAGTGGACGAGTTTTTTCAAAAAAGGGGAGAAATGTTGTCAAATATTAAAGTATGTTTTCAACCTTTCATTGTAATCTTGATAATCAATTGAGTAGCGCAATAGAATAGTTTGCCCTTGCCCTAAAATATCAACTTTCCCACACTAACCATACGTAAAATAACCATTTAGCACAACTATGAAAACATTATTTCTTAATTTTAACAGTGAGACTTGCCCTGACAGTAGTCATTCCTAATTCATTCAATTTACTTGGCATGCTTGGAGATGACAGACCAACCTAACAATGAGATAAAAAATTCCCCATCACTGTCATGTGAAAACTGGAGGTGGGGGGAAAAAATAGATCAGTGGAAACCAGTAAGAATAGTTCATGTACTATTATTTATAATGGGAAGCAGGGCCCTTCATAACAATTAACTGTTTTTTTCTGCAAATATCTCTATAGTATATTTCATTACAATGAACTGTAATATATATGACATGCCAGAGGCTGGCTCTTGACTGATAGACTGAATTTAAAAATTGATCACTAAAAAAAGATTATGTTCCCATAGCAACCATATAAATTAACTGAACGAATTCATTTTCGATAGGCTTCTCGCTCTTGACTATTTAAGTAACTCTTGACTGATGGAATGGAAAAAAAATCATTAAAAAATGATTATGTTGCCATAGCAACAGGGTCCTATTGGGTCAGTACACACTTTACATGCTGCATATCCATAAAATTTATGTTCCATATTTGATTGAATCATACACGGTAACACTGATACCTGATACAGTTGAAACAGGAAAGAGCTGTTGAAAGACATCCAAGTTATGATAAACACCTTAGGAAAATATTCTGGTTGTTAGGTTTAATACATGCAGAATGGGAAAATAATATAAAACAGACCTAGTATTAATCCAGATGTTGGTTCTACATACATAGAACCAATAGGCAACAATGCACATGTTAGTGTATGGCCATAACAACTTCACTGGAATAATACACAATACCAGAGTGATATAGGCATTATAGGAAGGGTTTGGCATATCCTACAGATATGTCAAGGGCACAATTTACAGCTATGTCAATGGCACATCCAGTAAATATGTCAATGGTGCATCCTACATATGTCAATGGCACATCCGACATAATGTCAATGGCACATCCTACAGATATGTTGTCATGGTATTGTAGTCTATTATTAGACATTGTGGATGTTTCTAGAATATAGAGCTTCTTTACATATTATTTTATGGGTCAGCCACTTGGAGCTTTCCAGAAGATTGTTGTAAATTGTATCTAGGTCAGATGATGTGGTAATGCTGTGTATTCTAGAAGCTTCTTGATTGAGTAGAATGATCTGGAATGCCTCATAGAGTATAAATAGCACTCAGTCAGTCAGCCAGCAGGGAATCCAAACTGGCTTTTTATGTGGGGGTTATACTGTGTTATCTACTCCTGTGTATTAACATTTAAGCTATTGAACCGTCGGATATTGGACATTTACAGGGATTGTGAACAATTGAGCAGTGTTGGATAATACCATTATACAGAAGAGCGATTTGTGCGCATCAACAGGGGCTGTAAAATATACACCGATATAGCATTGAACAGTAAGACTATATTTCACACATTTATTTGTTGTACTAACCTTACTTAATTTGTATATGATTTTAGTATTGTGAATAAATATTTGATTGTTAATCTTTGACTTCACACATTTTTTCTGTTACCTTTTTCTGTTATTGTAAAATTCACGTAACAATGTAAATGGCCCATCTAAGTCAATGGCACATCTTACAGATGTGAAATGCTCATCCAAGTCAATGACACATCCTATGCGAATGGCTCATCTCACAGAGAGAGAGAGAGAATTAAGATTTAAAGTAGCGTTCAACAACATTTCAGCCATATAGCGACCATCAAACAAAATTATAAATACTCAAGCCAATAACTTAGTAATCCAACACATTAAAACATACACACATTAAAACTTATGCAACAAACCGATTTCTCTCAAATAACCCAAGACACAGTCCTCCCTCACCTGACTAAAAAGATCTTCCAAAGTAGTCACTCGATAAAAAGAATCTCTTACAATCTTAAAATCTATACAGTCGATAAGAATGTGTTTCAGTCTGAGATCTTCGTGGCATGGAATACACCTTGGGACTGGCTCTTTTTTTATTAAATGTTCGTGAGTCAATCGTGTATGGTCGATTCTACATCGCCTGATCATGGCTTGATCGAAACATTTTTGGCTGTTCGGATGAGTAAAGCCTAAAGTTTTTTTGAACTCATGAGGTTTGTTATCATTCACAGCATCCCATAAAGATTGTTCAGCCGTCTCACATAAGTACAGATAGAGGGTCTGAAGTCGCTATATGGGATTCCATCATGTGTCACATTCTAAAGATATGTCAGCAGCCTATCCAGATTTGTTTAGATGGCAGTGGCAAGTCCATACAGATGTGTGTGTTGCACATACTACCTATGCCAATGGCACATCCTGGAGATATGTCCAGATGTTAGTGGCAAATTCACGCATTATGTCAGTGGTACATCCTTCAGATATCTGAGTGGTACATCCTACAGATGTCAGTGGCACATCCCACATATGTACAAATATGAAGCATATCCTATAGAAATGCCAGTGGCACATATTACAGATATGACCAGATATGTCAGTGACACATCCTAGAAATGCCAGTTGAACAGCTGTGGTTGAGTACATGTAGGATTTAACATCGTTTTCAACAATTTTTTCAACCATATCATGATGGTTTCTACACGTGCCAGGACACGAGTGTGACCACAGTTCCTGTTATTCTGGACACTGATCAGCCCAGCCAGTACAGCAACCGGTCACCCATGCAAGCATTCACCGGGCTCAACATTTCTTAACTTTGGTGACAATAACTTCTTATGAGAACCAGTGTGCCCAACCTGATATGGCATACGCTGAACATCTAGGATATATCAGTGGCACATCTTATCGATTGTTCAAATATAATAGCAAGGCCAATCTCCAGACAATTTTATTTTACCAGGCTATTAAATGAAGTTTTAAGGATATATGTACAAGAATGCAGTGAAAAATATTAACCCCAAGTTCAAGCCTGGAAATGGGTATCTGTCATTTTCAGAAAACCCCCTGAAGAAAGAAATACAGTGATCATGGATCATGCTCATTTTCTTCCATGGGGTGTTTTTGAGAATGACAGGTGCCTATTAATTTCCAGTTGAAGCGAGTGGTACCTGAACATCCTTCACTTATATATCTGTTGCAAATAACACAGATACATGTATGTCAGTGGTACATCCTTCATATGTATGGCAGTGGCCCTATCTGTCGGCAGCCTATCCTGTCTATACGTTTAGATGTCTGTGGTACATCCTGCAGATGTCAGTGGCATATCCTACAGAATTATGTTCAGATGTGTGGGTGTAGGTTTATCCCATATTAATATGGGGTGATAATTAATTGCACGGGAGCTCATTACCAATGTTAATTGGTTAATTATGTTGATTTGGGGGAGGGGGGAGGTCAAGGTCATGAAGAAAAACTCATTTTCTTCACAACCACACCCCCCCCCCCAAAAAAAAATAATTTACAAAGGCAACAAAATCCTGTGGATAATTGTTATAGAGATGCAACATCACCTCTTAGAAATATGAGACCACTGAAATACTTCTAAATTTCTACATGCTTCCTCACTATATCAGAATTCCAGGGATATAACAGGCCAAAGAAAGGGCAAGGTGTACCACAATCTATTCCCTTTCTTTCTCATGCTGTAACATCATACAAAATATTAACGAATGAACAATACACAGGATGAATACATCAGAACTCGATAGGGATAACTCTGTAACACCGGACAGTGATAGGGCGCATTACAATTGATGTAGAGCATCCCCGAGAAAACATGACCACCTCCACACCTAATCAAATTTGCCCAGTTTGCGTTTGATAAAGTGTAGAAGCCCACTGGCTATCAGTGAACTACTGATCTGTCTGTATTCCAGGACTTAGCACCCCTGTGACAAGCCTGTAATACACATTGACAATCCTCCAATACAGACCCTAACCCAGATCTTTGTTTGACCTCCAGCCCATAGCCCAGAAAAAAACAATATTTGGTCAGTCAACCTGGCAACTTCATATCAATCCCATTCCAAATAGTTTAGTAACCTGTGGCTTTGGGCAGATACACAATACTGGGTGATAAAACCTCCTCTCACATATCCTGTCTCAATGCCCAATCACAAAACAACAACAACAGCAAGGACAATGCTGAACCTACCTCAATTTAATCTGCCTAAACATTACATCATCTTAAACTTGGGTTCTGTTGCAAGCAAAGTCTGAATTCTGTCACCCTATTAGGTCACCCTATTAGGTCACCCTATTAGGTCACCCTATTAGGGTCACCCTATTAGGTCACCCTATTAGGTCACCCTATTAGGTCACCCTATTAGGATTAGGTCACCCTATTAGGTCACCCTATTAGGTCACCCTATTAGGTCACCCTATTAGGTCACCCTATTAGGTCACCCTATTAGGATTAGGTCACCCTATTAGGTCACCCTATTAGGGTCACCCTATTAGGTCACCCTATTAGGTCACCCTATTAGGTCACCCTATTAGGTCACCCTATTAGGATTAGGTCACCCTATTAGGTCACCCTATTAGGTCACCCTATTAGGTCACCCTATTAGGTCACCCTATTAGGCATACTGAACAAGTACTGGTAATTCTTCTAATAATTCAATCCCCTTTTCAAAATTCAATTGCCCCAATTTTTTGGGACAAAATTCAATCAGTGGTTCTAATGAATTTGTTCGCCCTCTAAACTCATTGACATGATAAAGAAACACAGGAAGGAAGCAATCAGAGATTGCTTAATTGTATGCCCCCCCCCCCCCCTTCCGCTTTAATCCGACACTGCCCCACCATTGTTCTGTTCTTTATTGGTTGGTGGCCTAATTTGGATAATTATAAAAATTCTGTTTCAGTCACTTTTTTTGCCATGCCTTACAAAATACATATTCCAAGTATCAACCAACAAGTGATAATACGATGTTTCGATGCAAGATGGTCGCCAGGGCTTCGCCAAATCCGAAAATGCGACCTGGTTATGAGACCTACATTCCTTGGGAGTATATTGTGGTGAAATTACGGAGCGATCAGTGAACTTTGAATTTTGCACCCAATTCACTCTTTTTGGGGCAATTTCATACTTCAGGACCTATGTTGTCTGCTTTGGAATGTAGAATAACATATAATATAGCCATTTTCCTGGTTCAGATCGGTTATGGATGGAGATCCAGCCTGGACCAATAAATATATCCCATTGATTTGATAAACAAAGGGCCATAACTCTTGAAAACATAACCGCAAGCAGAGAAAATTCACGCTGCACACCTACGGGTCACTGACCACGTATCATGCAAATCTCATACTTGTCCATACAATATTAACCGAGATCCAGCCCTACAAGTCCCAATTCACAAAGATTTGAAGAAAAAAGGGCCATAACTCTTGAAAATATACGCGAAACGTGGAAAAAATTCATGCTGCACAACTACAGGGCACTGACCACATATCCTGCAAATTTCATAATTGTCCATACAATATTAACCGAGATCCAGCCCGGACAAGTCCCAATTCATGGATATTTCAAGAACAAAGGGCCATAACTCTTGAAAATATAAGCAAAACGTGAAGAAACTTTACACTGCACAACTGTGGAGCACTGACCACATATCGTGCAAATTTCATACTTGTCCATACAATATTAACCAAGATCCAGCCCGGACAAGTCCAATTCACAGAGATTTAAGAAAAAGGGCCATAACTCTTGAAAATTATACCGGAACTCGGAAAAAACTCTACGCTGCACAACTACGAGGCACTGGGCACATTCCATGCAAGTTTCAATCCTGTCCATCAAATATTAACCGAGATATTGCGCGGACAAGAAATTCGGACGGACAGACGGACGGACGGACAGACAAAGCGATCGCTATGCCCCCCCTCTAGTTAGAGGGGGGGGCATAATAATGGGTACATGATCTTGAACCATTTTGTTAACTTCCTGTTCTAATAAATTTGATCACTCCTGGATTTTATGATGGAAAATTTTACTTCCTGTGACTGAATTATTAGAGGTATTACTGTATAATTATTCACCATTTTTTACTTTAGCCTACGAAAAAACTCTGCTTTGCACAACCTTTTTGACATATGCTTCAACATTAAGTTATCCCTCCATGGACGATACCTATAATTGAGGGATGATGTGCATTTCTTATTTGTGCGAGTGAATGCACCTGATATTTGCTCAAAGCATCTGTTAAAATTGTACCTTGTCATTAACTTCCTGTTACTGATACAATTGCACTTCCCCATATTGTTTTATTAGGTCCCTACTTAGCCACAATAAATTCTTTGGATTTCTCAACCCAGATAGGATGTACATGTACAACCCAAAGCAGTATATGACTTCAATAGCAGACAATATTCTAAGAAAATTCACTCTCCTGGAAAACTTAAAAGTCAGTGATTTTGAAGAAAAAAAGAAAGCTTTCAAGGTACATAAAAGTAACCAGCCACTCTCCTGCAGAAGAAAACAAATCAGGGAGTCTGGCAGAAGCTGAACAACATGAGACATTTAGGATTTAATAGGGTAGTTGAATTACTGAAGAGATTATTGAAGCCAATGACACATATGCTAATATTGACCAAAATCCAGCTATGGTGAACTGAATGCCATAATTTTGATCAGTCAGTACACATCTAAATGAATTGATCAGTCACACATCTCATAAACTGATCAGTCAAATACCCAATGAATTTATCACTCAAACGTTTAATAAATTGATCAGTCACACATGTAAAGAATTTATCAGTCAAACGTCTAACAAATTGATCAGTCACACATCCAATAAATTGATCAGTCACACATCTAATAAATTTATCGGTCACACATCTAATAAATTGATCATTCACACATCTAATAAATTGATCAGTCACATATCCAATGAATTTATCAGTCAAGCATTTAATAAATTGATCAGTCACACATGTGATAAATTTATCAGTCAAATGTCTAACAAATTAATCAGTCACATATCTAATAAATTGATCAGTCACACATCTAATAAATTGATCAGTCACACATCTAATAAATTGATCATTCACACATCTAATAAATTGATCATTCACACATCTAATAAATTGATCAGTCACATATCCAATGAATTTATCAGTCAAGCATTTAATAAATTGATCAGTCACACGTGTGATGAATTTATCAGTCAAATGTCTAACAAATTAATCAGTCACATATCTAATAAATTGATCAGTCACACCTCTAACAAATTGATCAATCACACATCTAATGAATTGATCAGTCACATGTCTAATAAATTGATCATTCACACATCTAACAAATTGATCAGTCACATGTCTGATAAATTGATCAGTCGCATATCTAACAAATTGATCAGTCACATTTCTGATAAATTGATCAGTCACATATCTAACAAATTGATCAGTCACACATCTAATAAATTGATCAGGCATCCTAATGTAGATATGGTCCAGTTTTGTTTATCTTGTAAACTTTCCATTGTGATAATTTTCATTTTCTCAGTATTTTGGGGTGATAAAAGCATCTCCAATCCAGGTATTGTAAGTTTACTGTTACTGTTAGTGTGTTTAAATAAATGAGAGAAAATCATAAACACAAACATGTAAGTCGACAAATATGTGTTGTCGAAATAGTTTAAAGTTAAAAAAAATCTATCCAGCTGCTTTCTAGAGGACAATTTCTTAATTGCGAGGAAAAGCTAAATATAACTTTTCCTCAATTACTGGACTGCATATCAAAAGAGAAGCAATTTGGCCAAGATGCATCACACATGATTTTCTGAACGACTCAATTCATTAATCAAAACTTGACAAACTGAATTTCATTAGCTTTTTCAGCACACCGTTTTCCTATATATGACGTAAGTTGAATTGTGAAGTTTGTAAAGAAAATCCATTGGAGGCTGTATTTCCACAAATTGCAAATATTGTCTCTTGAGTCTTAAAAATAGAACAAAAATGTGAGCAATGTGAAAAACTGAAATGACGCATTTCCCTTCACCTCCAAACAAATCCATACAAAATCTGGGAGAGTGGAGCATGTGCAAAGACCTACATATTTTTTGCTATTCCATAGTTTTAAAGAAACGCTCAACTTAAGGTAAATATTGACTGTGATCAGAACTATTTCGGCACATTCAAGAGGCCCACTTTGGGTGGGTTATCTTCACTGTCATGTGTCAAGTCTCTAAACTTTTATAGCAGACACATAGATATCTTGGGGAGATCAATTAATTGTTACAAAATGTTGATGGATTGAGATTCAAAAATATTTAGAGGTTCTGAGTACATAATCTATTTCACTCCAATCTAAAAATTATGTGATCAAATTTATTTTGTAGGTTAACAAATTTGACCTTTAATTTTAGGGAGATTGCATGTCATACATTAATGATTAACTTCTTAGATATTCAAGGTCAATCTTCACTAATCTATAATATTCCACATAAAGATCACTGATCTGTTGGATCATACAAGGCTAGAAAATAATCCTGACTGGTTTAGACAAACACAGCGAAAGCTACATCAGTCGTATCAGACAACAACCCCTGGATTGATGGGCCAGACTGACAGCACGATTGACTGGTTGGACAAGACGGGTTTAAGACCCTCCTTGATTGGCCGAAGCAGACAGAGCCCTGATTGGTTAACCTAGTTTCATGCTAAGATCCTTGATTGGTTGAAGCAGACATTCCTGGTTGGTTAAATAAATCACAACTGGTACAATGTCTATCCATTTTTACTGCAAATGAGTCAATACATTGTCACTGGTCGCTTTGGTCGCGACCATTGCTTTGGTCAGTCTGAACACGCAGACATGTTTTTCACATTGCTTGTTACTAACTACTTTTTTATTGCGTTTTTCTTCTCACAAACCTACCTATATTGGTAACCGTCAGCTGTTGATGACATTACCGAGCTTCATTTGCACCCTAAATGGCTCCTTCATCAAACCGAATATGTTACATGTAGTACGTTTAAATGTGTTTAGAAAATGGTCCCTGGAGTCCGAACAAGTACTTGAATGGATAAATGATTTCTGAGAACACAAAGTTCTATATCCTCGCATCCATTTAGTCAATATTCACTGAATGATTTTTCACTTTAAAGTCTTAAAACTCAAAACGTCACGGCCAAGGTCAGGTATGGAGATCATGGAATATCACTTCAGACCGTAGAATATCAATAGGTCATTCCATTTGAAATGGAAAGAGCCCTGATTGGTTGAATCAGATCAGGCTAGGACCCCTGATTGGTCGAGGCAGACAAAGCTCCAATTGGTCAAATTATACCACCTGGTAGAGAACTGACTGACTGGCACACAAATTCATTGGATCAGGCAATAATTGCCAAGGGCAGAAGAGTTGCAATTGTATCTTTCAATCAGAACTCATGAGAAAAGAAAAGAAGAATGGCCATGTATGATACTGTTGAGATTAAAAGTTATTCTGAGGCATAGAATACAGCTTCCTGCCAAGAACATAGATAAAGATAGACACAGATAAAGATACTTTTCAAAGGTGTGTGTATATATAGTTGAATAATCTATGTGGGATATATGTAGTCTGTAGTCTTGATTTTATCATGACCAAGTCCCGTAACAAGTACATGTCAGTCCATGAGGTCAGTAATCTATCAAACAGAGGAAGATATTAGGTCACAAAGTAACACTCTCCAGACAAGAGGATGTTCAATGGTATTTCCCCACATGAATCACTCAACTGTTGGGGAAGTTAGGCAGTGTATTCTTTATCTCCAACATCTGGCACCTGGCCAAAAAAGAAGGAGAAACTTACTAATGACTACTAATGAGGAATACACCAGCAGTTGATACACTCGTTTATCAACGACAGAGGCTCCGCATATATATACCCTCCATCCGCAACACTATCAGCACTTCCAGATGGGCCCAATTACAGCCCCGAAAACACAAAAACCTATCAGTGAGATTAAACAAGCTATACTTTGTCATAATAAGCTGATCATATAATGCAGAACATCTGTTATCTCTGGTAAAGTTGTGTCAGAAAACCTTATTAAATGATTTCGCAACTGAATTTTTTAAACCAGAATTTTTTTAAAACAAAGTGGGAAGAAACATATGCCAGAATATCATGTGTGCACTTGCTTGAATAATTATACATTCTATAATAAATGCTCTAATAATATAATCACAGGGATTGAGTTTTCCAACTTTCTACAATGTACATGTAGGTGATCAAATATATTTATTTAGGAGTGGATGCAATTTATCAGGGGACTGACCAAATGTGGGCCTGCGGCCTCGGGTCTAAACTGGTAGATGAGTGCAAAGTGATGTTTATGTCGGAAATCTGAAACCAACATCCAACGTTTTGATTCGGAGCTGCAAAATCGAAAATGTGTACAAAATTCTACCAAATTTGATTAAATATATGCGTGTAGGTCTTTAACAGTGATCAAAATAATTTTAAATGAAGTGTCATCTCCCGAGGCTAATCGCTGTGAACACTGTTACAAATCTTTAAAGAGTATAAATCATGCATGGTTCACTTTTGGTAACGCCCATTTCCAACATCATTTGACAGTTCAGGTGTTCGCTGGTGTTCATTGGGAATTTAACACCACTTTCAGTAAAATGTACTACATGGGCATGGAGGGGCGGTATGTTCAAATGTACTACATGGGCATGGAGGGGCGGTATGTTCAAATGTACTACATGGGCATGGAGGGGCGGTATGTTCAAATGTACTACATGGGCATGGAGGGGCGGTATGTTCAAATGTACTACATGGGCATGGAGTGGTGGTATGTTCAAATGTACTACATGGGCATGGAGTGGTGGTATGTTCAAATGTACTACATGGGCATGGAGTGGCGGTATGTTCAAATGTACTACATGGGCATGGAGTGGTGGTATGTTCAAATGTACTACATGGGCATGGAGTGGTGGTATGTTCAAATGTACTACATGGGCATGGAGTGGTGGTATGTTCAAATGTACTACATGGGCATGGAGGGGTGGTATGTTCAAATGTACTACATGGGCATGGAGGGGCGGTATGTTCAAATG
>JAVTVY010009258.1:0-46988 GCA_036873755.1 Hanleya hanleyi | reverse complement strand
TCTCCCGCTCTCCAGCATCAACGAAACCGGCCCATCGAGTTCACCATCAGTAATGCGGATACGGCCTATGTGGATTTAGCCCATACATACTTGTATGTGAAAGCCAAGGTGGTCAATGGAGCTGGCACCAGAATCGCTGACCAAGCAACGGTGGGCCCGACGAATCTCTGGCTGCACTCGATGCTTCAGCAGGTGGATATTTTTCTCAGCGACAAACTCATCAGTGACTCCACCAACACGTACCCCTATCGAGCCTACATCGAGACACTGTTGTCGTATGGCCGAGAGGCTAAAAAATCTCAGCTGACAACCGCTTTATTCTACAAGGACACGCCCGAGCACATGGACACGGCGGACAATGGGGATATAACAAACGGAAGGCTTTCACTGCGAACAGTGCCTCGGTGGATATGATGGGTCGACTGCATGCAGACATGTTCATGCAAGACCGGTACCTCTTGAACAAGATCCCCATCAAAATCCGACTGATACGGGCGCCTCCGACCTTCGCCTGGATGGCCACTAACGTAGAGGGGCATGCAGCGGACTATAAGATTGTCATCCAAGACGCAGTCCTGTATGTCCGAAAAGTGAAACCGAATCCAGCCGTTCAGTTGGGACACATGAAAGCCTTGGAAACAAAACCAGCCCAGTACCCCATCCGACGTGTGCAAACCAAAGTGTTCTCTGTGCCTGCTGGAAATATGGGCGCCAACAAAGAAAACCTGTTCATGGGGGAACTACCCAAGCGATTGATCCTGGCCTGTGTGGAAAATACCAGTTTCAGCGGAGCCTACCCAGAGAATCCGTTTGACTTTCAACATTTCGGCATCAAATTTGTGGCCCTGCATGTGGATGGACAACAGGTGCCAGCCACGGCCTTAACACCGAACTTTGGGCGGAGGAATTTCATTCGAGCCTATCAGAGCCTGTTTACAGCCACCGGTCAAATAAACCAGGACGAAGGGAATATGATCAGTCGGGAGGACTACGCGAATGGATACACGTTGTTCTGTTTCGATCTGACCCCCACCTTAGAGAACGACCATCAGCTGGCCCTGGCCAAGCAAGGTAACTTACGGTTGGAAATCCACTTTGCACGAGCCCTGGCGACCACCGTCAATGTGATCTGCTACGCCGAGTTTGACAACATCATTCAAGTGGACAAGGCGCGCAACGTCCTGTGTGACTTCTCCACCTAAAATGGATACAGACCAGATAACCACCGTGCTGGAGAATGACCCAGAGACACGTAGGGGCTTTCAAGGGGTGTTCGCCCGAGATGTGTTTCCATTAGACCGTATGTATCCTGCTGCTTACGTTCTCAACACGGACCCGATGGATCGACCCGGTGAACACTGGGTGGCCGTGCACTTGACAGAACAGCAGGGCGAATACTTTGACCCGTACGGTCTGCCACCCCTCCATCCCGATTTAACAGACTTCATGGATCAAGGCACAGAGACGTGGTCTTGGAACAGTCAAAGTTGCAAAGCCTGACCAGTGGCGTGTGCGGACAATATTGCTTGTTTTACCTGTACCATCGATGCCGGGGGAGACCCTTATCTACCATCGTACAGATGTTTGACGAGTACCCCCAGGCCGAGGACCGCGATGTACTCGTCTATGACTGGGCCGCCCATCATTTCAATGTACAAGCCCCGTTCTGGGCTTAAGTTAATGACAAGCCCCTTGTTCTGGGCTTAAGTTTACAAGCCCCTTGTTCTCGGCTTCAATGTACAAGCCCCTTGTTCTGGGCTTCAGTTAATTACAAGCCCCTTGTTCTGGGCTTCAGTTTTCACGTGGTTGTTCTCACGTTGTTGTTGTTCACTGAATAAAAAAAAAATGAGATCTCACCAAAAACCCCTGTCTTGTGTGTTTTATTCCTAATGCATCAATGCCCAATGTGGATATTCAGTCAAACTGAAATCAGTGGTGTAGGATGGGGCCAAAATGTAACCCATCAAGTTTAGAATGCAAGAGCACTATAGTAAAAAATAGAGAGCCAATGAAATCAGCCTACAGACCAAGTACGTGTTTTTGGTCTAGGTTTGGAGCGGGCATTTCATTGAGGTACGTGTATACGGTGAGTGAAAAGACTCGTCCAACACGTATAGATTATGTTGATGACTATAAGTTCTAGGTAACCCATCAAGTTTAGAATGCAAGAGCACTATAGTAAAAAATAGAGAGCCAATGAAATCAGCCTACAGACCAAGTACGTGTCTTTGGTCTAGGTTTGGAGCGGGCATTTCATTGAGGTACGTGTATACGGTGAGTGAAAAGACTCGTCCAACACGTATAGCTGATGACTATAAGTTCTAGGTAACCCATCAAGGTTAGAATGCAAGAGCACTATAGTAAAAATAGAGAGCCAATGAAATCAGCCTACAGACCAAGTACGTGTCTTTGGTCTAGGTTTGGAGCGGGCATTTCATTGAGGTACGTGTATACGGTGAGTGAAGAGACTCGTCCAACACGTATAGATTATGACTATAAGTTCTATGAGCATAATGCATGAAAGTGGCTTTGAACACCGTATTAGCCAATCAGTGGCCTAGAATGGAGCCAAAGGTAACCCATCCATGTCCAGAAAAACATTACCCGGGTGTACAAGAACCCAGATGTAGGCGCGGACGTCAGCGAAAGCACACCGTGAGTACCCCAATTCGATTGGCTGATTGTTCGATCGCTGATTGGTTCTTTTTCTCGACCGCTGATTGGCTCTTTTTCTCGACCGCTGATTGGTCCAAATGGAACTGCCCATCTTTCCCAGGTTCATCTAGAATCCCCTTTTTTTTGTGCTCAAGCTCTGACTATAGCGATACCGCAACATTGTCTCATTGGACATTGGACCGTCTGACCTGGAGGTGACCCTTGACCTTTTGACCCGCGTCCGCGCGCGCGCACTGCCGGGGATGACGCGGGATGACGCGCGCGCGCGCGCGCTGCGGGGCGCTGGGGCGGGGCGGGAAAACACCCCGGCGGTTGAACATTGGAACTCTTGTGGGTTTGGAGGATGAACATACGGACGTCTAAGGGAAAAAATTGGAACTCTTCTATGTTTGGAGGTAGTGTTTAGTGAAAACCCGGAAGTGACGTCACAACCCACGTGACCTGTGTATATACTCCTGTAAAATAGAGCCGATTTTATTTCTTTGGAAGGGGCAAGGTCAATAGGACTTGCGCTTTTTATACTACTAAACTGTGAAGTAGATTACATCTTACATAGGCCTTAAGGCCGTGATATGCATATGAAGTATTCTGGGGCATGGTCAGTACTTCCCAATTTTCCCTTCGTCTACTACTCGCCGATTTTTTTGATTTTTTTTATTATTATTTATTTATTTATTTATTTATTTATTTCCTCGAGAGCTTTAAAATAAGACCTCACTCTACCCAATCGGGCCACTAGTGCTCCACCTAGACTCCAACATGTCCACCCCGTATGGATTTATACATACTAATATCCCAGTATATGAGTGTATATGGGTCTATATGGATCTATATGGATCTATATACAAGCCTACCCGGTACTTTCATAGTTTTTTCCATCGTATTCTACATGATCAACCTCATAGCTCATAGTAAAAGCCATAAAAAAACCCGACCACCCCTATACCCATACAGGCCAAATATAGCGGGACATCATCTTCGCCTGGGAATTGGTCTAGTCCGAGTTGTCTCCCTTGCATCAAAACGTATAGATGGGGCTGTGGTTTGGCTGGCGTTATTATCCGGGCAAATTGAACTTGAGCAGCCATTTTGTTAGCGTTTGTTACAATTTTCTTGCTGTTTTACCGCGCCCCGGGTAGGCATACGGAGGACGATTTCACTGATCATTGTGTTGTTTTCTGAGCTGGGGAACATTCTCTGTCGCAGTTTATAACGGAACTTTCTTCCTTTCGGTGTCCGCTGAGATCAATAATGTGACGAAACTCTGCATCATTCATCGCCTGCATGTACCCGTCACACGTGGACTGTAATCGAGGGAGTGTGCTGTGTTGTGTTCGAGCGGACGCATAAATTTGTGTGATATCAGACAGGAAACGTGAAAATTGATATTCTTTCACAGATTTCGAAGTGTATACAGTTCTGGTGAGCTGAACGCAGCCTTTATGAGCAGCGATTGAACGATGATGTAGGCCACCGAACAGGTTTTGTGGAATCAACATTCTGTAACACTCCTCCCTCCCCCCTTGACTGGAGGGATTTTATCGGACATCTGCAGTACGGAACGCTATGTGTTGCATACATTCGCTTATCGTGGCAGTCCGTATAATTTGTCAATTTTTGTGTTTGATTTCGTGAGAGAGGACGACATTGGTTTTCATCAGTGCAAAACTCCCGCCCCCCGACCCGCACCACAACAGTGAAAGCTGGTGGATGAAATTCTACTCCACGGGAACGGTAACGAATGAATGGAATATCTTACCAAACTCTCAGGTAGGATGTGGGTTTCAGGGGTTCACCGGGTGTGACAATTTCTTTATAATGATTTGTGATAAAAGCGGGTAAAACCTAATGTCAAAATCTCGTTGAAGGTCACGGAGATGTCGATTTATTGCTGATCAGCTGATTTCCAGGACAGACAGACATTATCTCGGCTCTTTTCTCTTCGAAATTCTTGTAATTTTCTCAATACAAATAAATATTTAAATTGACTCTGAGTTTTCTGTTGGCATTATTTCAGCAATATTATGCACTAAAATCTGAATGGAAAACCCAGTACACTGGAAATAAATGGATTTTTCTGGCTAAAAATACATCCAGACTACAGCTTACAGCCTTATAATAGCTCCCTGAAAATTCCAGCGGGTTTATCGAAATAAAACTAGGAAATTTTTTATACTTGGGCAATGGTACAGCGCTATACAGTGGGGAAGCATATCTTGCACTGACTGACACCGGCGGCCATCTTGTACCCATCACCCACCATCCACATGCCGCCATCTTGTACCCAGCACCCACCATCCACATGCCGCCATCTTGTACCCAGCACCCACCATCCACATGCCGCCATCTTGTACCCAGCACCCACCATCCACATGCCTCCATCTTGTACCCAGCACCCACCAACCACATGCCGCCATCTTGTACCCAGCACCCACCATCCACACGCCGCCATCTTGTACCCAGCACCCACCATCCACACGCCGCCATCTTGTACCCAGCACCCACCATCCACATGCCGCCATCTTGTACCCAGCACCCACCATCCACATGCCGCCATCTTGTACCCAGCACCCACCATCCACATGCCGCCATCTTGTACCCAGCACCCACCATCCACATGCCGCCATCTTGTACCCAGCACCCACCATCCACACACACGCCGCCATCTTGTACCCAGCACCCACCATCCACACACACACGCATGCGCACACGCCCAATTGTGACGTCACCAAAGGTTCTGCGCATGCGCAGTGATGCGCTATTTTATCAATTTACGCTTACTATACTACTAACCGACATAAGTACAGCTTCTAAAAGTCTTGAAACTCCAGAAACTTAGAAAGATTATATCTTGGTGTTTTCCAGTTTCCCTTTTTCGATCTTTTTTCAATCAGATTCGAAATTCTGTAAACAAAATTACAACTCAATCGTCTTAGTAACAATGGACAAAAAGATCCTCTTGTCATTAGCTTACAATTATCGGACAATGGTGGGCGCCAAGATCCTTCAGGATCTCTCGTTAAAATATGTTTTCAATGTTATACATCGTTTAATCGATATATCTATGTCCTGATGTTTCGAGAATTCAATTGAGCGAAAGCTTGCATTAACTTGCATTATCTATATGTAAAGTATGAATATATAATTTAGTGAACTTCTCTCACATCGATAATTGATTGTTTATCTGACTAGTATCCGTCGCGGAATAAAGGACACATCGGTTGGATTTGAGCTGAATAATAACGGTATGGAAGGATGCGTTAATTATTGTTCTATACAGTTTTTTTAACCAAACATGAATCGTTCCAAAGGAAACCTGAAAGCTATGTTAAGAGTTTTACTAGTGTATTACCTAGATGTGTAATTTGTTTTATAATTTGGTAGTATTCATTACAGATTTCATTTTTTTAGAATTACTGTCTTGTCATATTGTTCAAATAAAGCGATTATATCAACAAGGTTTATTTCTGACATAAGCTTGTCTGGAAGGCTAGCGGAAATACTGGCAATCGGAATTAGAGGTGTTGATAATTCACGACACAGTGGGTCTGTGAAAACCCGTCGGCTTGAAACAACAGCGAAGGGAGAGGGGTTAATTTCTTTGAAAGAAAAAAACTGAAACAGCACTGTATAAAAATATACTCACGTTCTATTATTTATTGCTGATTTCATGTGTCTGGGAAATTAACCAAATAATGGAAGTAATTTCCGCCCAATTCAGAGGGCAATCATGCTTTATACCAACGTTTACATACACTTAAATTACTAGAAACGATACCGCGTGTTGTTTGTATGAAACCTTCGATCGTGCGTTTATGTTCATAAAATATTCAGTGAATTACCAGACGCTCCTGAGATCTTCGTAGTCTCTTTATTTCTGAATACGGGGAAAATCTTTGGCGACAAAGATATCCCATCCTGATCAACTTTCAGAGAAACGTGTAGCCTTTTACTCTAGACTTGCCGGATTTATTTTAATTCACAGTTCCTGGACGTATCTTATCAAGTGATTCAAACTCTAAAACACAGGTTCAAAATAACAGAATAATAATGAGCCAGGTTATACCTTTTCAATTCGTGGTGTTTCTTTCTTTTCATTTGCAACGTTTAGAGAAACTGCGCTTTCTGAGCAAGTATGCGACTACAGATCTATAGGCGGAATAACAAAATAATATTAAATGATTTATGTTCAGTCTAATACATTTAAATGCATATGTATTCGCCGAGATTAATCTCGCTGCCACAGAGAATATATACAGCGAGCATACGCCTTCCGAATGATTAAACTTTCATTTGATGGCATCTCGATTCCATTCTCGAAGCATGTCGAGTTATTTCGAGGAGGATCGAGATGGTCTTGCGCCTCGAGAGAAAACCGAGAGCAAACCCGGAAAACAATCGATAGAGATAAACCGGGACTCTTCGAAACGAGATATTTATCGGTTTTACTCGTTTATCGAGAAACCGTCTCGATCGATTGGACGTGATCCCTAACGTTCCTAGCCCCGGGTTAAGGCGAATTAAACACGTTACGGAACATAACACCATATATCTTGCATGATACGCTCGTATTCTGCAATCTATTTTTTGACCTTGATAAACATTTTCAACAGGATACTACTAAGCGAGATAAACGCTATGTGCGCTGGAATATTACTTTCCAGAAAGGGCCAATTTACGGTGTCATTCTAATCAAATGGGAATTGCCAGAGCAGTGGTTCTTATGCATATGCAAAGGTGAATGTTGGCATGGGATGACAGAATTTTTCTAAAGTCAAGTACAGGTACACCTTTGAAAGGCTAGTCTTACCCCTCGCATTTTTAGATTGCACTTCAGGACAGCCTCCCTTTGACCAATTCTCCCAAAAATTGGAAATCTATCTACGCTAGTACCGGTGTATAGAGACACAGAGTACCCCGCACAATATACATGTATGACGCCACAGTGTAGATTACCGTGCCGGTGCCATCGGATGTTGTAGCATTTTCTGGATGAGTCTGAAAACATGGATGTGAATATTTGGACGGACATAGCCGAGAAGAATTCCTGGTATTAACTCTCTGTCTCTCTCTCTCTTACACAGCTCAAGTGAACTTCACAAATATAGCTGATGGACTGAAAATGGACTGTAACACTCCAATGTCCACTTGCTTCCCGGATACAAATTCAACTGAAGCGTTAACATGTCCAGAAAGTTATACAGCATCTTTAGCGCAGTCCACCGCCACTGCGGGACAGTCCACCACTACTCAACACTCCATCATCAATACTGCTGAACAGTTTACCACTACTGCTGAACAGTCCACAGCTACTGCAGAACAGTCCATCACTGTTGCTGAACAGTATACCATTACTACCGATCAGTCCACCACTACTGCTGAACTGTCCGCCACTACTGCTGAACAGTCCATCACTGTCGCTGAACAGTCTACCACTACTACCGATCAGTTCACCACTACTGCTGAACTGTCCACCACTACTGCTGAACTGTCCACCACTACTGCTGAACAGTCCACAGCTACTGCTGAACAGTCCATCAGTGTCGCTGAACAGTCTACCACTACTACCAAACAGTCCACCGCTACTGCTGAACAGTTTAGCGCGGCAACGCCTGACAAATGTGAGAAGTAATTTCATAACTCGTGTATCTTCACACAACCCTCGTGATTATCTCCCCCCCCCCAATGTTGCTATGTTATAAATGAGTAACGACAGAATAAGTATGGTTCCAACGCATCTCCTGTTTTCATTAAAGAGATGTTGCCACAAACCGCCAAGTTTAGTCAACATGTTTAAAATCATACTGTTTGGATATTTTGCTGATACACGGGTGAAACCAACAATTCTGCCAAAATTGGTTTTAAAAGGGAGTAATTTGTTTGTATATGGAACAATTGTTCCGAGAATTTTGATAAACTCAAGTCCATCTGATGATATCTCCTAAATTTTCAGAAAGAAATCCGGTGTATTCATTGACTTGTGGAGAGGATCGGTTGAACAGCCCACCAATCGCAATGTCCTATTCTGAGGCAATTGAGACAGCAAAAGTGCAATATCTGTTGTTTATCTACTTTCTGTCCGTGTCGAACTGAAATGTTTGAATTTGTTGGTGCATTCGCATTATTTCTAGGTCATGTATTTGGACTATGTTGCCATCAATAAAATTGCTAACAATCGTTTTCCGTGCAATATAATCTGCGGATATCGTGATCGCAAAAGCGACAATAGTAACAATAATCCAGTTTTGCGAAAGATACAATCTATGAAAAGTTTTAGCATATCAGCTGTCTAGCATATCATTTATATTACAGTCCAATTTTCTAGATCTGAAACCAACCATTGTCGTTCTATTCGGCATTGATGAAAGGCTTTGTTTCGATTTTCTCGAAAACCCTAACCCTACCAGTAACTAAAACTGTGCCCAGAATCTTATGAAAGAATAGAAGGGTTGCACATAACCATGTTTGCTTTATTTTTCATATCTTGATTTACTATAGTGTACCAAATGTCTAAACTTTACGTAACAAATCTTCTGGTGGACGATTGTGACATGATATTTGCCACGTAAGCTTTCCTTTTTTTCGACAGATGTGGGTGCATCGAATCTTAAATTCTCCGACAAATGTGAATGCAGCGACAGCTTTAATTTCTCCGACAACTAAGAAGACAACTACAGCATTAAATTCTCTGACAACTATAGAGACAGCGACAGCCTCAAATTCTCCTGCAACTGGGACCGCAGCGACAGCCTTAAACATCTGATTTCTGAATACGGTGTGACAGTTTAAGTTATTTCACTATTATGGACGCAACGTCAACCTTAAATTATCTGACAACTGAGAACAATTTAACCAATAGACAAATCCTTCCAACCAAAAAACTTCTGAACATACAACTGAGGTCATTTGCAAGTCCGGAATAATGCATTGTTATTCTTTTTAAGGTTTGAAAACCTCGTGGTATCCTCTGTTCCATTTTTCGACAGTTGCCGTTTATAGGACGCTGTATGTACTGACGTTGATCCAAGGGCGCTATAGCTGTTATGCTTCGGAAAATGGTTGAAGTTGCTTTGCTCATGATTTTAACTTTGTCTTTTAACGATAGTAAAGAATTAATGTGTGTTTCCAAAATTCCAGATCTACTCTGTCGACCAATGCCGCCCAAGACGACGAAGGCAGAATTCGACGCCTTGATGAAGGACATTCTAGAGATGCTTGACGTTAAGCATCTCAAAAACAATCGGAGACAGAGGAAGTACTTCAGTGTATCGGATTTCAGACCTAGCGCGAAGGCGATAGGCTACGCTGGCGCTATGCTGCTCGGCATTGTGTTTGGCCTGATGATATTGATGGATGTTCCTCGATTATATCAGGATGCCAGAATGACAATACACCGACTTAGTACACTGTTACCCCGTGATCGCTTCAGCGTCGAACCCGCCCAAGATTAGGCTGAAGTTGGAGAATGATCGTGTTCTTATTCGCTATTTCCTGGTGGGTTCGATTAAAATTTCTATGCCCAAATTTCAGCAAAATGCGTGACTACTTTCATTACCTTCGGGATTTACTACTGGGTTCCAGCTTTTTCACACATACAGTCCGTTACGTGAAGATCTAAATATCGAGACCGATATAAATAAATTAATTCGATTGCCTAAAACATATACTGATCGACATATATTTACGAGAGAAAAATGTAGATAAAATTCAAGGAATGAATTTACAAAAATACATTTTCGTCATAAATTGAGGAAACGACGTCATCCCTGACACGATGAATATTCTATTACCATTATAAGAACTATAAGGAATCCTCCCCATCCCGACCCCTCATTATTATAGATATGTGCTACAACACCAGTATCCCCCTGCCCAGAAGTGATTGCTATAACATTGAACATTTATAATATTTAATTATGTAAAATGTTTACAAAGTTGTCTTTTCATTACGATTTCTTACCAACAAGGTGGGATATTAAATCAAGCTAGAATTGTTTAAGTCCTGAAATAAATATGTAGTCAGTCTCAAATTTTGGAATCAATATTTATATATCAGAAAACGACATGAAAACAGCAGATGCAGATAGTTACTTTCAGAAGACATTTCAGAATTGTATGTCCCAGAATGGTTGATATTCCTTTCTTATATGTAGTCCTTGTCTATCAGTAAGTTAACCCTGACTATAGAAATTATATTGCAACATAATTACTATCCTTCGGCATTAAGCAAAGCTGATTACGTATTTAACATTTCCAAACTAACCCCTATTCATTCACTTACTTAGTTGCGTCTTTAGAAGATGTTTTCTTCAATTGGCAAGCCTAAGTAATCGATTCATTTTCTAACCACAATTTTATCCAGTGGTGCTATATTTACAGGATATATTTACCAAAATATATTTCAATAGTGGAACTTTTACTGAGGAAATTGAAGTCATTAATCAAGTCATTAATCTTCTATTCTGCTCATATATTTATGTTCATTTTATATTGCGATATCGCGAGATTTCATTTTGTTTTCTGATGAACATCAGCTAGAGGTCGATGTACATATTTCCAGTCCTCATACACAGGCATTCCTAAGACTGAGAGGTTCTGAGCAGTAGCTAGCCGTATAGTATGACCAGAACTGAAAAGTACCGTGGAGTTACGGACAGGAACTAAACAACTATTGTACAACAAGCACTTATCCCCTGAACGGTTCATCATAGCAACGTAAGCAGTACTGCTTAGACCTGTACAGTACTGTTCAGTTACTGGATGGAAAGTATCAGTTCATAACTGAGATGTACCACCTAGTTGACGACTTTAGAGTACCGAACCGAAGATTCGTCTCAGTGCCACTCAGCTTCTACACAATATTATCAAGTATTAAAGCATTTCTGTTCAGAGCTGCCGAAACTGCACCGTACTGAACGGTGATACTTTCCACTTTAGGGGTGAATTCGCACAACATTTTTCAAAATTTCTAAGTGAATAAGTTTCTTGTTTGCTACGATATAGTTGATTGTATAGGTGGTCTTAGGAAACGAAATCCGATGGAATATATTTTCGTAATGTTTCTGGGAAAAGTAAATCTGATTTATGGAATTGAATAAGAATGGCAAATCTATAATGACAGAGTTAGATACGAACAAATGATCCCCCTGACCAATGACTGCAGAGAGACAAGCGATTTAGAAAACGTGGCTTGTATCATCACATTTTAACCCTATCTGTCCAGTCCTGGGGGAGGGGAGGCGAAATGCCCCCCCCCCTAATTATTGTTCTTACCCCTGGAGCTAGGGGGCTGAATCTTATCACACTATACCCTTGGGTCAAGCTCTACCAGAAAAAGTGAAAAAAATCCAACAGGGTCGCTTTGATGACGTCACGGTGAAAATATAAAATAGTTTTTGCCCACTTTTCATCGCGAAAAAGCAGAAATTTTGAAGAAATATGACAAAAACATCACTTTTCTGCTACCACATGTGGCCACCATCTTGGATTCACCCATGATCCTCTGCTCGGGGAGGAGGGGTTATGCAAATAGGTTCAAAATGACCCCAATATGATAAACTATAGAGTCACGGAGTTGCAGCTCTCCATTTTTTGTCGTTCCGGATATAGCGCAGAAAGTTTGATAGGGTGGCATGATGCGCACCCCCCCCCCCAAGGCCAGGTAGGGTTAAAGTAGATCTCGCTGAGCTAAATAGTCATATATTTAACCATATTGTAGTGTTTTGCCTGGACAAAATAAATGTATGAGAGTCAATTTAGAAGTTCCATATAGGAAGTGGCTGCCAATGGAAATCGATATTAAGGTGATTCACGTCACGTCCGGTTAATACTTCAAAGCACTTAATGAATTTAGGGAAAAAACAAGAAGTGAAGCCTTATTCGAACAACTTTGTCAGTGAGCAGTGTTGTGTCCGCCGATAAATGACTGTAGTTTTCGTTTTCAACCCGAGCATTCCTCAAAAGGATCTCAACAGGTTCTCCGGACCGACAATGGACATGGATTGATTTAGTATACCGACAGTCTAACTCTACTAAGGGAAACTGGAATAGCCACTCTATATCATCGTCAGAACGCATACGATCATACGTAGATACTTCTGTGTTATTTGGGTATATTAGAGTGTGTCCGAAATATCACAGTCGATTGGCTCCGCGGAACCCCGCTCGGCTCAATCACATTCATTTAACTAAGACACACACCAGCCCTTGGTGAGTCTCGAAGTGTCCTCATCAAAAAATAGAAACACTATTGTTTATGTGAACGATCGGCGATTTGATTTCTTCCAGATATTTTATGCCGTTCCTAAAATCGTTCTTCTTAAGAAAGAGCAAACAACTATTCTTCAAGAATGTGAGAAATAAAGTAGCTAATTTCCGCAACTTCGGTCTGGTCTCGCACGCAGTATCCCATAGTCGTGCCCCTCGTGTATTACGGCCCCGTACGTCTACTACGACCCCATAGCGTTTTCGATTTACAGGTCAAGTTTCCAAAGACAGATAATTTTCATTGGCTCGTTTACCCATGTGACTCAAAGATTTGCGAAGCTGGAACAGGGCCAAATACACGGTGAACGAAATTTGATATTCCCTAGCTCGGCAAGATGCACTCTATTTTCCCATCTGTGATAATAGTTCCCACTTCGAGCAGGAGGTCAAGATTAGTTTCCCTGCCAGGGGCGAACTATTGAAAGAATTGAACGCTGTCCAGTCGCTATACCATGGCTACACACAATACTATCTGCTGGTCTATATTAATGTGCTCGTCCAAAGGAAAAGCCAGATTCTACCATTAGAGTATTACCAGAGTTCTTCCAAGGGAAGCCAACGCGAATTCTAGGGGTCTATGTATCGTCACATGTTGTAGAAGGACGCATATAGCGTGCGAAGCTCAATATTTCTGAGCCTTGTAACGCCGACACCAGAAACCTTCATACGACAGACAGCAGTGACGGCAAACTCTAATTCAAGAAAATGAAATAGAATAAAACAAACTATACAATATGCCGCATGGAAACAACTTTGTATTTGTCTACAGGAGAAGGAGAAAAAAAATAGTATTCGTTCCCATTAAGACTCATACATACTGGGACATCACCATGTCTTAAGACATATTGATGTGTTGAGACGAGGATTTGAAGACATCTTGAGACGCCTTGAGCCATGGGTGATGACTAGCATAGAAACAAAATTTAAATAAAATTTAGGAAAACAGAAATACCTCAAAATGCATTTCCAGTGACAATCCCAGACAATATCAGAACAACTTGCTGTAACGGCTTCAAAACGAGACGGCATTGAAATTGATATATTATAACATTTGCCTTTGTGTCTGAGATAAATTATTCTAACATCACATCCGCTAAAAGCAATGTGATACAAAATATTTACATTTTTATTTTTGGGTTATTTTTCGACAATAACGTGCCAAATTATTGTGATATGAGAAATTAATCAGCTTACCCGTGGTCATTTATCTGATTTTTATCGCAGTCGTTTGATACAACCCATACGAAACTCGCAAAAGCGCGTTCATGTGGGTTTTATGAAACTCGTAATGATAGACTATAATTCTTTAATATCTCTGCCGTTTTAAGAAAGCGATAAAATATAACGATGCCCATAGAGTGTCTGGCATATAAATTTGACCAGTTCCTAAAATTTAGCGACGGTATTATACACCTACTTCGATTGATCGTTATAAGAAATACCGTGCAACGTCAGTAGTAGGGGAGCAGTATCACAGTTATTGCACATGCCTCCCAAATGCACATTGCCTCCCAAATCCACCGAGCGCTGTCATACATCATTATTAATTTCTGTTTGTATAAATTATTGCGTCTGGGTATTAATAAATTATATACGTTATAATTTACCTGAATATATATAGTATAGATCTACATATGCCATTATTAATAAACCTTCCGAATTTATACGTTAATTATTAATAACGATTAAATAACCTATATTTTAGGTTTCATACCGCTTTTACAAAAAGATGTTATTTATAGGGCCTATAGTACGGATTCATAGCAATAAATTCGCCGAATCTGTAGGCTAATCATTCATATATGAGCTCTATATTGTAGACTGTATTAATTTTTACAAATTGCAATTAGTGTTACCAAACACTCGGTATATATATTTAACCTCGCTATACAGATAGAAGGCGGTCATGGTACATACTTGTATTGATTTTAGCCCCTGTCAATGCGAAGGGTTGTATAGCGGTAACAGCTGTGATTGAATAAACAGAGATGACGCGGTTTGATTAGACAAGCGTTTCAATTATAACCTTCATAACTGGATTGCAATTAGTGTATGTTAATATTGGGGTTTGAATGTTTATATCGCTTGTATTTACAGAACGATATCGATTGAGTAATTAATGATCGACGTATAGTTGGAGTTAAAAGTATATACCGTGAAATAAATCATTATTTGAGAACCGCTTGTCGAAATATATACCTCTAATAGTATTCGATTTATAGCTTACTTCGGAATGGCGAATTTACTGAAAAATACCATCGAACCTAAAGAATCGTCCGTAAGTATTACAATTTTATTACGACTCACTCACCGACAATACTGATACGTTTAACCACACGACTTTGTCGATATAACGATATACATAGTGAACGGCGCTGTAAATTAGCTAAAATTGGAGTATAGCCGAGTTCCATATAGCGATCGCTCACTTTTAATATCTCAATCGTATGTTTGTTACAGGATAAAAACTCTGTATGGGCTGGATTCGTACGAGAAAATGAGGACATTTTAGGTAGTTCCGGTTGGCCCAGTTTGGAGAATGTATTTGCCATAGATGGGGTCGTTGAAACACGAACGATTTATAATGCCGATGACTGGAATGCGGGTATAAGAAGTCCGACAACCATTCTCCTAAATGATTCCCCTTCACTTCCGGAGATGAAAACACGCAAATGTGTAGAAGAATTATCCCGTTTATTCTCGACCAGAGTTTGCAAAAACTGTAACCAGTCATTAGGCGTCGAAGTTAGTTTATGTCGAGATTGCGCATGTTTCGCCCGACAGGTGTCATTCGGGGTTTTTATGTGTCCAACCTGTTGTAGTTGTAAGTTTTGTGGTTATTGGCGAATGAAACAGTCGAAATAATCAAAACTGGTGATAACGATAAACAGCTAGTACACGTATTTATTATCATTGGATATTAACTGTAACCGACCATCGTCCATATAAAGTCATATCGAAACGACTCTGGACGGTGGCTGAAAGAAAGAAGAACGCAACTTCGGTTGTTAAAGTTCAAAGTAAATATTTATTTATACAAATTAATTAATTTAGTAATGACAGTTTCAAAACGAAAATACAAACTGAGCAATCCTAGTACCCAAACGTCAGCTGAGGATATATCGATAACAAATGCAACGGTACGCCCTCGTGGTGAAATCAACTAATCAACAGATTTGATCGGTTGTCTTGTGTACTCGCGCGGTAAAAGTCTGTTTATTAAGAATTTACGCATCTCAGCGGCAGATTCTTCCGCCACAATCACTCACTCACTCACTCACTCACTCACTGTCCCCAAAAGTTCATGAAAAGTTCTTAAAAGTTCCCAAAGTTCATGAAAAGTTCTTAAAAGTCCAGAAAAGTCCAAGAAAAGTCCCTCACTCACTCACTCACTCACAGTCCCCAAAAGTTCATGAAAAGTTCTTAAAAATTCCCAAAGTTCATGAAAAGTTCTTAAAAGTCCAGGAAAGTCCAAGAAAAGTCCCTCACTCACTCACTCACTCACTCACTCACTGTCCCCAAAAGTTCATGAAAAGTTCTTAAAAGTTGCCAAAGTTCATGAAAAGTTCTTAAAAGTCCAGGAAAGTCCAAGAAAAGTCCCTCACTCACTCACTCACTCACTCACTCACTCACTCACTCACTCACTCACTCACAGTCTCCAAAAGTTCATGAAAAGTTCTTAAAAGTTCCCAAAGTTCATGAAAAGTTCTTAAAAGTCCAGAAAAGTCCAAGAAAAGTCCCTCACTCACTCACTCACTCACTCACTCACTCACACTCTGACTGACCCTCGCATATATCGGTTGCGCATTAGCGCATCTGCGGTCTCATTGACACCAGGGGCGCTGTTGACCTACTTGTGACGTCATCTGTCGTATTGACCACTCGTGCCCCTGGTGACAAAAGGTTATCTTTGAGCATATTGACACCAGGTCACCATTATTAATACCCATAAACGGGACAAGGAGGTTAACAGCGCCCCTGGTGTCAATATGCTCAAAGATAACCTTTTATAATATCGGATATTAATAATGGTACAACAAAGATCACTGTCGAGTCAGCCCGGAGTTATCTCTCACTAGTTCCAGTTTTTGTCACCAGGGGCACGAGTGGTCAATACGACAGATGACGTCACAAGTAGGTCAACAGCGCCCCTGGTGTCAATGAGACCGCAGATGCGCTAATGCGCAACCGATATATGCGAGAGTCAGTCAGAGTGTGAGTGAGTGAGTGAGTGAGTGAGGGACTTTTCTTGGACTTTCCTGGACTTTTAAGAGCTTTCATGAACTGAGGCTAGAACTTTTCATGAACTTTTGGGGACAGTGAGTGAAGTGAGTAGTGGTGACAAGGTGAGTGAGTGAGGGACTTTTCTTGGACTTTCCTGGACTTTTAAGAACTTTTCATGAACTTTGGGAACTTTTAAGAACTTTTCATGAAGTTTTGGGGACTTTTAAGAACTTTTCATGGCCTTTTGGAGACTTTTCACGGGCTTTCGTGGACTTTTAAGAACTTTTCATGAACTGTTGGGGACTTTTAAGAACTTTTCATGGCCTTTTGGGGACATTAGTGAGTGAGTGAGTGAGGACTTTTCTTGGACTTTCGTGGACTTCCTCGGACTTTTCTTGGACTTTCGTGGACTTTTAAGAACTTTTCATGAACTTTTGGGGACAGTGAGTGAGTGAGTGAGTGAGTGAGTGAGTGAGAGTAAGTAAGTGAGTGAGTGAGTGAGTGAGTGAGTGAGGCGGAAGAATCTGCCGCTGAGATGCGTAAATTCTTAATAAACAGACTTTTACCGCGCGAGTACACAAGACAACCGATCAAACCTGTTGAGTAGTTGATTTCGCCACGAGGGCGTACTGTTGCATTTGTTATCAATATACCCTCAGCTGACGTTTGGGTACTAGGATTGCTCAGTTTGTATTTTCGTTTTGAAACTGTCATTACTAAATTAATTAATTTTTATAAATAAATATATACTTTGAACTTTAACAACCGAAGTTGCGTTCTTCTTTCTTTCAGCCACCGTCCAGAGTCGTTTCGATATGACTTTATATGGACGATGGTCGGTTACAGTTGGTATCCAGTGATAATAAATATACCATCCATAGATAGGTGTAGCAACTCTTTATCGTTATTATTGGTTTTGATTATTTCGACTGTTTCATTCGCCAATAACCACAAAACTCACAACTACAACAGGTTGGACACATAAAAACCCCGAATGACACCTGTCGGGCGAAACATGTGCAATCTCGACATAGACTAACTCGACATTTTCCACAAACTTCGACACCTAATGACTGGTTACAGTTTTTGCAAACCCTGGGCGAGAATAAACGGGATAATTCTTCTACACATTTGCGTGTTTTAATCTCCGGAAGTGAAGGTGAATCATTTAGGAGAATGGTTGTCGGACTTCTTATACCTGCATTCCAGTCATCGTCATTATAAACCGTTCGTGTTTCAACGACCCCATCTATGGCGAATACAGTCTCCAAACTAGGCCAACCGGAACTACCTAAAATGTCCTCATTTCCTCGTACGAATCCAGCCCATACAGAGTTTTTATCCTGTAAAAAACATACGATTGAGATATTAAAAGTGAGCGATCGCTATATGGAACTCGGCTATACTCCGATTTTAGCTAATTTACAACGCCGTTCACTATGTATATCGTTATATCGACAAAGTCGTGTGGTTAAACGTATCAGTATTGTCGGTGAGTGAGTCGTAATAAAATTGTAATACTTACGGACGATTCTTTAGGTTCGATGATATTTTTCAGTAAATTCGCCATTCCGAAGTAAGCTATAAATCGAATACTATTAGAGGTATATATTTCGACAAGCGGTTCTCAAATAATGATTTATTTCACGGTATATACTTTTAACTCCAACTATACGTCGATCATTAATTACTCAATCGATATCGTTCTGTAAATATAAGCGATATAAACATTCAAACCCCAATATTAACATACACTAATTGCAATCCAGTTATGAAGGTTATAATTGAAACGCTTGTCTATAATCAAACCGCGTCATCTCTGTTTATTCAATCACAGCTGTTACCGCTATACAACCCTTCGCATTGACAGGGGCTAAAATCAATACAATTATGTACCATGACCGCCTTCTATCTGTATAGCGAGGTTAAATATATATACCGAGTGTTTGGTAACACTAATTGCAATTTGTAAAAATTAATACAGTCTACAATATAGAGCTCATATATGAATGATTAGCCTACAGATTCGGCGAATTTATTGCTATGAATCCGTACTATAGGCCCTATATATATATATATATATATAGATTAAATGATCACAGTAAAATATCGAAATAAGATCTTTTTGTAAAAGCGGTATGAAACCTAAAATATAGGTTATTTAATCGTTATTAATAATTAACGTATAAATTCGGAAGGTTTATTAATAATGGCATATGTAGATCTATACTATATATATTCAGGTAAATTATAACGTATATAATTTATTAATACCCAGACGCAATAATTTATACAAGCAAAAATTGATAATGACGTATGACAGCGCTCGGTGGATTTGGGAGGCAATGTGCATTTGGGAGGCATGTGCAATAACTCTGATACTGCTCCCCTACTACTAACGTCGTTTACCAAAATGGCGTATCTTCCAGATAACAACCAGCCTACTGGTTGATTGGCCACGAAAAACCTGGTACACAGCTCGTTTGCACATGGTACAACACCAGTCAACATAACGGATCGGAGTAAGTGTGCAGATGATCATACCCATGTACACATTGTAAACAAATCCCATGCATACTTTGGTTTATATTTTTGTACATATCCTGGAGTGATTTTTCGCCGCTGTGATAAAAGTATTTTTTAACGCTTCAGCATGTTTAAAGAATGCTTTGTGTCGGTCAGAATATATAAAGACTGAATGTGCCCATGCGCACCAGGTTTTCTGCGTCAAACCAATTAGAGGCTGTCTGACAATATCAAGTACATAATCGCAGGCAAGGAGAACGTTAACCCTATATGGCGATTTTGGGGTGTACCGCAGCCGCGGGGGGGGGGGGCTTATATTGCCCCCCCCCTATATATTTTCGCTAAGACTAGAGGAACAAAACTTACCGCACTATATCTTTGTATCAAGCTCTACAAGAAAATGTGAAAATTCCAAGATGGCCACCATGATGGCGTCATTGTGACGTCATTCCACAAAGAGTATTTTTGGACGATTTTTCGGTCAGAATTTTCGATTTTTATGTTTTTGTTTTTTCTTCGCAAAAACTGCATGATAAATTAGTAAGTAATAATCTGATATGAAATAAAATAGGTTTCACCCACTTTTCCAAACAGAAAAGCAAAATTTTTGAAGAAATATGACGAAAACATCACTTTTCTGGTACCCCACATGGTGGTCATTTTGAATTTGCCCATGATCCTCTATTCGGGGGGTCATACAAATAGGCTCAAAATGATTCCAATATGATAGTCTAAAAAGTCAGAGTTTCAGCTCTCATTTTTTTGTCATTCCAGAGATAGTAGCAAAAAAACAACAAGGGGAGGGGGGGCGGAAGTTAACATTAAATCTCAAATATCGTATTTACATTTTCTGCGACGGTTACCCTCGTGACCCCATTGACGCGAAAATATCTACTGATCTCTGAAATAGTGCTCATCATTGTCATTGTGTCAAATTGACAAGATATTTTTAGGTATGTAGCCGTGACGGGCCCAAAGAGTTTGGGTCAAATTTCATTTTATCCCAAACAGTTGACCCAACTATTTGGGTAGATCACGTCTATATCCAAAAAGTCTGAGAGTATAATGACTATTCCAACGCGGTGCTTCCCATACGAATTACATGCAGTCCCAATATTGCCAACATGATGACAATGGCAAGAAACAGAATAGAAGCATAAAACTGATGTATGCAGGCCGGATATTTGTAAATAGAACAGATGTTTGAATATTAAATACTTCTTAAATTGTCCATTAGCATATTTGTTCGAATATACATGATGGTAATAAACAATACAATGTTAATGATAATATCATAATGATGTGATATACAGTTATGACGACAGTAACACACTGATCCACAAGGATTGGGGTGAAAAAAATGCCCTCCATGGCTCGGTCATCTTAAGAAAGCCAATGACAACAATACACATATCATATTTGTGACGGCTTCCATGATAAGGTCATTGACATGAATATATAAACGATATATTGAATGTTGTGTTCAACATAAAATCAGTATCAAGCATTCATCTTCACTTCACAAAATATCAGGACAATGTAGTTTCACAACATCACGGCAATGGCAAGAAACCAAATGATGCTTTCGTTTCTATCTCAACTGATGCAAGTCAGTCAAACTAAAACGTACAAATACATCACGGGTTTCAAGATGACCACGGAATAATCCTGAATAAACCTTGTTTGGATGATTGTTTATCACTTTTAAAAACTTCTATAAATGCCAAATACAAATATGCATGTCAAATAAATGCGTCAAAATTGTGATTTGATGTGATTTGAACTTGAACGTACACATTCAATCATCTAGGCTGTACAGGTCACCTTGATACCATTTACAAATGTTTGTAGCGGCGTTTGCGTCATTGGCTTCATCCGTACCGAATTCTGAAGATGGGTGCCCAAAGTGGAATAATAAAAGTTTTCTTAGACATTTTTCGTAAAATCACATTGCCCCACACATTTATACATACGATATCTACGGACACCACTACCATGGCGTCAATGACACGTAAAACATGAATTTGTCCGGAATAAAACACGTAAATTTTCTAAGTCATTGCAGCAATACACCAGACAATATGCATAAAATATACGTGGGGTGGCGTTCATCGTGACGTCATTGACACAAAAATCTAACGATTTCTGGAACACAGTGTCCCTATTGAGACACATATTTCAGCCTCGGTCTGACACAGTCAGTATGTCGGCACCTCTTCCCACTACCCTTATATGTGTTGTAATTTCTTAAAAGAAAGCCTAATAACACCTATGTGGCATGTCATCCAGGCAGAAACACAGGACGAGATCACGATAATTTAAGAAAAAAAGGATGATACCACCTGCCATGTATCAGTCTCGGTCATATTGAAAAAGTCAAAATATCCGGATGATACATATATACATATATATTGAGTGTGGTTTGCTAACATGACATCATTGACAAGAAACCAGACATTGATATATACACAATCGATGTGGCATGTCATACCGATTTCTGTTATGATCCAGACTAAAAAACAACAGACTGTATCAATAACTTTAGGAAAGCTAGGTTACGAGATTCCTTGCCTCAGACATGTCCGTTGACTTCCATAACGACCCCATCGACATCATTTTATGTTCCGGTCATTTCCAAAATTCACATTCTAAATCGAACATTTGATAAAGCCTTACTACATGAAATATGTTTTTATGATTCCTCCATGGCATCATTTATACGACGATGACTGAAATCTGGTAGCCAGGTTAGAAATACACAATGTATATCAGTCTTCATAAAGGTTCAACACTTCCAGTAATATCACACAGCCTACATGCAGCGAGACTAACCAACATGCCGTTATTGACCAACAGGTGAGAAAGCTTATTAAAGTTATTATAATTTCTCTGCGTGAAATCGATTTATGCTTATCGTATACGGAATGTATATGCATTCTTAAATACTCATGTTAAATAATATATAAGCAATACAGTGTGGCATGCCGTCAATGGTCAGAAAATATAATACGATTTCTCGAATATAGTATCCAATGGAAACCAATATATCAGTCTCAGTCATTTTGAAAAAAAAGTCACCGTGACGTCATTGACAAGAAATCGGATAAATATATCGGCTCTGTGTCAGTTCAAGCAGGAATGTCAAATACAATGCTCCTGTGTACTAGTAATTAAATTACGAAAATGTTCAACATTATAAAATAGAAAATATATATTACGTTAAAAGGAATATGCACGATACAATCTAACACTTCATTCTGACGTCTTAGCCGAAAATATATGCACTTTCTGAAATGCAGCTGTGCCATTTTAATGCAAAATAAATAAGAGAACATGTCTGTCTGTTTTCATTATGACGTCATTGACACTAAGCTCTATGAGTATTTCTTGAATGGGATGCCCAAATTGAAACTCAGAAATCTGTCTCGGTCAGGCAATGTGACAACAATTCCATATATTATACTACCTGTTCAGTGATTTTAAGCATATCCAATGTAAATTTCTACTAAGAATATGAATGAGATGCAACAAAACCTTGAAACAGAAATGCTGGACAGACTAGAGGAATGGATGTTCCCAAAATATAAAACATATTTGCTCAAAATAATCATTATATTAACCCTATCTGGCCTGGGCTTTTTGGGACGTATCCTGGCCTGGGATGAAATGGACCCCCTAATTATTTTTCTTACCCCTTGAGCTAGTGAGCTGAAACTTACCGCACCATACCCATGGGTCCAGCTCACCAGAAAAATAGGCTCAAAATGACCACAGGTAGGGTTATTGTATCTACAGAAACACTTATCAACATCCAGCACGGTTAATTGTAAAATTTGGTATTGAAGCGAAAGAGAAAATTGTTACCATCGCGGGAATAATGGTTTATGAGGTGCTCTATAAACCTCACGACATGTTGCTCTGTATATCAGTTCATACAAGAATCGAAAAGACGGATTATGATTGGAAATTTGTCTTTGATTTTTTTTGGTGGATGGGAGATCTGAAATATCTGAAGGTATTTCTCCAACTCGAAGAGTATAAGTTTGGCTACACTATGTTATTTCTGCCACTTGACCGTGTACATGTATGTTATACAGGGGGCTGCCCACAGTTTAGCAGGTGCATGTGAAATGTGCTGCTTCATATTCCACACATTTTGATTATGTTTATCTTTATATAGGTAGGGGAGTAATTCTGATGGATTTCTGTTCTGTGTACTGATCTATTACTGGTGAACATTGCGCAACTATCTGTGGCGGATAGTAACTGATGAGGATAGTTGCATTGTGTACCGTGACGCATTACCCAGCAGGACAATGTATTTTGCATATCGCCCATCACAGCTGTCTATCACAGAGCAGAACAAGAATAAGCATTAGAATACTTCGAAAAACTTCTCTGAATTCTGACCTTCATTTGATTGTCATCTAAAGATTCACTTACAAAGCCAAATTCTCATATCTTCTCCTCAATTGATTAAGGAATCACAGAAAGGGTTTTACAATACATGCCTTGCCGGTCGTCTGAAAATATCAAAAACCGCTATGATTTCTTTCCATAATGCAATGCGAGCCACGAGTAAACGTTTGCCTCACGCATGCTGGAAGTATAGGCACGGACTGAAAATTGCCGAAAAAAGTTATTTCAAAGGAGTTTTTACATGATTTCTTCAGACTTCATTCACTCAGTTCAGTGAAATTTCAGGTCCCTGTCAGCTTCTGTCACTGTATGTAAACAAACTTATGGCGGTGATTCTTCCGAGGCCCATATTGAAGGCATTGCTGTATTCGAATCTTGCTCCTGAGAAAGGGGCAATAACTCTTCATTTATGCCAATTTCAGACGACCGGCACGTGGTGTATTTTAAATTCCCAGGGCTGATATGTACATTTGTATACCAGTAATTCGGGATAGTCCTATACTGATTGTCTGTATACATGGTTGGTTAGATATGTATGATTCCCACTCAAAACTCTTCTGTCCGGTCCTCTATCTATCCATGCGGTTAAGCAAGTCCATTTTGGAGGTATGTCTCATCTTCGATCAAGTCATCCTGCTGCTGTGGAATTCTGGTGAAATTCACTCGATCTGCCCCTAAATATACAATTAAAAGAAAACAATTTCAATCTTGGATGAATAAAAGTAAAATGTGAATTTGGTGGGAGTATAATGAGTTGTTTTGTTTTTTTGAGCGGATCATCAATGTGCTAGGTTTGTCCGATCGAACCATACGAACATGAGCAGAACCCGACTGGAAATACGGGAATTTCTTAACTATTCAGATTGATACATATCATGGTCAGATACAAAAATAATACCAAGGTAGTGACGTTTTACTTATCATTCTTAGTATAACAGTCTCATATACGGTCACACATTCTACATATATGTAAACAAAGATTTCAGCAAATACATGTACTCGGAAAACTTGCAATATTTGTTTGCATCTATTATATTGACAGTCGTCTATGGTTGCCATCGCCCTTGTATGTGTTGGCGGCGGTGTTGTATTTGACAAGTCCGTCTGCCTGTTTGTCTGTCTGTCTGTCTGCTCGTCCTTATCTCTGTTTGTTCGCCTGCACAGATTTGTATGTTGCCCGTACTGATTTAGGATTGATACTTGTTGGCAATTATGCGAGGTACTTTGACTTTTCTCAAACAGTCAACGGCATTGGTCAAAATACATGATTGGACATTCTTGGCCCTGACATGCCTCCAAATATGGATATCAAAATGCACGCAGTCACTCAAAGAAAACGGCACGTCATTAACACATAACGTGCGACGTGATGTCAACATAACGGATTGAATTTTACGCTGTGTGTCTTCTTGTGTCTCCTGTCGCTATTGCTGTTCATTGCAAGCTGCAGCTACAAATGGTCCAGGAACAAATTGTTCCGTTTACGTTTGTCTTTCCGGTTGTGGAACTATGGGTCCAGGAAGGATTTCACGGTGTACATACCCCACAAAGTATTGACTTTGAACAATACAAATAAAATTAAATCCAATATTACATTGAATGAGGTTAATGAGTTAAACATTTTGCAGGCGACGGTTAGGTAGCATGAAAACTTGTAAATAGTCATGAAATTTACCTGTCTCGGTTTCTTGAACAGGTTTATGGACGTTATGGCACCTGTCGCAGAAGGATTCAAGACATTTTATGTTGCGAACAATCACCTTCCGCTTGATATATATAACTATCATCGCCCCCAATATTGCGATGATTGGAAAAACAATTAATATGATACCCATGGTTGAAGATATCTCAAATTCGGCGTTTTCACGGAGAGGTGCCGACGGGGTCACTTCTACTTCAACATCGGATTGAATAGTGGCGGTTGATTTGTTGGATAGAAAGTTCAGGTAATCTGTAAAAAAATAAGTGTTCTGTTGTTATCAATGTAAATTCACTGAAAAGATCAAACATAAAGATCTGAACACTCTCATATGCTAATAGTAGAGAAAGGACATAAAACTTCAACTCGACATTGACAATTTGCATATCAACTGTCCGGAAGTGACCTTTGACATTGAGAGAAAATAAACTGACCTTTGTCCCTGTGTATGCAGACGAATAGTACCGGACACACATTACCGGAAACACTATGTGCAAGGTCAATGGGCACTTTCGATCAGGGTCAAGGGTCACTTCCGGTCAAGTTATATGCAAATTTCAAAGTTCAAGTAGAGGTTAAGAGACCCATTCTGTATGAACATGCCAAGACAAGCCTGTGCATTCCCGTCACGTCATCAAATCGAGAAGGACCAACAAGTCTCAACATTTTGGGTGAAGGACGTACGTCATCGATGTGTGTAGGCAGTGAATACAATATACGTACACCATTTAGTATTACATGGCTACTCAGCATAGACCCTTTAATAGTATTATATGGCATAGGCCCAGAGCCTTTACCATGATACATGTGTTATGCTTCTCGTGGAATGTTAACATCCAAAATGGTATGTCCATCGTTTCTGAACAGGGCGATGCTTCTTCTGGGGATTTCCAGTACGTCATAACTTTTTGTGAAGAATAGCGAGTGAGTCTGTACAGGTCAAAGGCAATTCCATGGAAATGCAACATGCTTACGTCAGCATGACGTCGGGGTCATGTTCATTGGGGAGAATCTGGTCCACGTGACTATCTCCAGCACTATGTCCAGCATAGTGGCAAGTGGGTGAATCCACATTACGTCATGCTAACGTCGTTGGAAGGTCCAGTAGGGAGAATCTTGTTCTCTGCACTATTTCCAGCATTATGTCTAGCATAACGACAAGCGGGGAACCATGTCCACATGTCCTATACCAAGAAGGACAGGAACTTAGGCATGGGGAAGATAACTTCGGTCAGAGGTCAATGGGCCTCAATTTGCTTCCAGTCACTTCAATTCAAAACACCCGGAAAGATGGATTGTACAAGAAGACATTTGTTTTGTTGTGGAGTAAATCATCGAGCATAAATATTTCATCGATTTGACTGACACAGTAGAGTTCGACTGGAGAAGTGACGAAGTCATTGCCTGCATTTCGACGATAAACTCATGGTTCGCACACGCCATAGTCATGGGGTGGGTGTTTTGGGGTATAGGTGAGACATTCTTTGTTCGAGTGGGTCGTGTAGGTTTGCATTTTGAAGCACTCGTTGATCAGAATCAGACTGCGGTGGAACTGTTCACCGAAAGTGATGTCAATCTCTGTATGGAGGTTCTTTGGGAATATTGCTATCGAGAAATGGATAGTTAACTATGTCAAATTTGTAATCGTCTCTCTTGTCACAGAATCGATGCGAGAGAAATCCCTAATAAGGTATAGTCCCAGATATGATGTTCCATGATCGCCCTCATAGGGCAAGGTGAATGAGTGCAACGAGTTTCGACATCGCCGGCTTTTGTTACCTTCTGCTTTTAGTCGTATGAAAAGGAGAACAGATATAGGTCAGCCAAAATGGGTTCGCACTTAGTACCCGGGATTATCACGTGGTGACAAATAACAAAATCCGGGAAACCCTCTATTTATTTATAGCAATATACAGGTATGACCAGCGTTAACTGGTCTGACCCAAATATATCTAATATTCAATACAATGGTGGGTTCTACATTTTCAGCTCTACATCTGGCTCTCTTTAAACACATTCAACATGCAAGTAACAGTACCGACTAAATATTCGTTCTGTAAAATACTAGCACATATTCATGTTTTTGTCGTGTAGTGATACTCAAGATATAACAGTTTATTTAGAATAACAGTATGCTTAAAAGAGATATGCCATTTATTATTCGTGACATTGAATACTACTGCGTGGGTGTTATTAAGGTAGATACCGACACATTCCTTCCTACTGATTTCCCTGGGTGTTTTGTTTATGAATACATATTAGAAGAATGAAATAAAAACCGGATGTAACCAGGACACCTTTTGATATACATATACAATCCTTGTGTTTTGATTAACATATAAATAATAGGGGAATGGAGAAATATAACGTTCAAGTTACATTTTTTTAAAATAAATTTGGACAAATGTCCCTAAAATTTTCGAAGAGCCTGTCAGTTACAGCTATAATTTATCTAGGCACACATTTATAAAGGGGTCATCGAGGTATTCTTTATTCTAATGAACAAAAACATCCAACTTTTCTACATTTCTCTATCAGTTTCCACTAACGTGGTTTGGTTGCCATAGCAACAAGTTAACTGTTTCATGTGGAACTGAATTTTGAAGTTTTTTTCTCACCAAAATAAATGCATGATGGACAATGAGCTAGTCGGGACCTTGATGTACTTGAACACTGGACTGTGAAAACTAGGCCACATATCTGATAACCCATGTCTTACCTGGGCAGTGCAGGTTGCATAGTTGTCTTGTCTGAGGTCTTTCTTTCACCAGGCCACAAAGCCTCGAACACTTAGAACATTGGTTCACTGCCCCATCATAATATTCCAAAGGTTTGATGCACTTGCCTGTAGATCCGCACACACAAATACAAAATAGTACAAATATTATTATACTATTCACTGTCGCCATTATCAATCATGACGAAGCAAATAGTAAATACTAGAAACCGGATACTGACGCAACACGCGGAAGCGATCGTGTGTTGTAAAATAAAGGGGAATCCCATATAAAGTCATGAATGAAACTATTTTCTGCGTAATAGTGCTCATTGTCTGCAAATTGTTCTAATCATTGAGGGTCCCGGGAAACCGTTATTTTATATTTTATATACTCTTTTATTGATTTTTTTAAAGTAATTTCCAAAGCAGACATTCTGGGGAAAGTTTTCTGCAAATTATTTGAATTTTCTGCTGTTGCTGAATGTAAATTAAACAAAATTAAGGCGATTTTCATAAATTGTCATAAGCTTTAACAAAATAAAGTCCACGTTTATATATTTTGGTCGATGATCGCAGCACGCGATTTGCGTTGTATTTTCTTAAATAATGAAATAATTAATGATTCTCCATCAGTTTGGTTAAACTTTTTTATTTTTGCTGGCGTCGATACATTGTATTGTGTTCATACATCGTTTCTCTTTCCGTTCAATGTTCATTACATTTATTCATCTCTTTAACTTCCTTTACTTCATAAGAGAGAAAGAAGAGAAAAAATGGATAACAGTTGTGTTTCACCTTAATAATTACTCTTCACTTTTCATTAAATTCAGTTTTCAGTTCTTTCATATTGATTGGACTTTTACAGTAATGTTATGTAATTTAATTTTGAGTTGAAAATTCGAGATGATGAGAGATGAGTAGATGGGTATTTCATTCATTTTCTATTTTGGGAGAAAAAGCGGTTAGAAGGAATCCGAAAAAACACGTTGTTTCTTTTGAAGTCATTTGTCTACATTTTTTTTACAGTTTTAAGTATTTTACGTTACTTTCCATGATGAATGTTTCACATTGCAGTAACTGTGCTAACGCAAGCATGCAGACGATGGGTTAGGTTAGAGCGATATTCGATTTTAATACTCTTTTGCCCAATCACAATTGTAATAGGCATACATATCCCATTCTCTTGTCTGCGCAATACAAATAAAGGGTGTTGAAGATATATGGTATAGGCGCATACTCAACACCTTTTTTAGTCTTAACACACTTTTTGCCTGTTGCTTAACGCAATAATGATAAACACCCCTCCTCCGGCAATTAGACCACAACTCGGTGATACAGATTAACGAGAACATTTTCCTGTCTTGCAAAGTAGCATTGAACACCGTGACCGCTTATCCCTTGAATGATACCAGCTTGTGTGTATATCCCTGCTAAGAATTTGGGGCTTTTTTGTTGTCCTATGGTATACTGTAGGTCTTTTGATTATGGATGTGCGAGTTTCGCTGAAAGCTGCCTCTGCGATATCGTGAATAAAATTGTTTTAAGAGAACGGATGGACATAATTGGCATCCACCTGTCTTGGAGAAAGCCTGGTGTCCCCCTCCCCTATCTCCGCATTTGTAATAAGTTCTCTGATTTAGAATGGATATAAAGAAACTATAGCATTTATACATATTTTTCCTGAATGTTCTGTTCATTCCACCGATTTGTTACCATTTCACAACATCAAATCTTTTTTCGTGAGATTATTTCTGGGAGCTGGCATTATTTAACCCTACGTGGCCTGGGGGGTGCGGAAAGTGCCCCTCCCCCCTAGTAAACTTTTCTCGGCTGCTCCGAAACGACATAACCGAGGAGGCTGAAACTTGGTGACTTCTAAGCTTATCTTATTGGGGTCATTTTGAGTCTGTTTTCGTATACCCCCGGGCAGAGAATCATGGGTAAATTCAAAATGGATCCATGTGGTATCCGCGAAAGTCGTGTTTTTCAATCTTTTCGCTCCATTTCTTCACATTTTCCTTGCCTAAAAGGCCTTGAGAGTATTTTATTTATGCAAAACTAATTATTCTATATTTTATTTTATTTTTTTCGAGAGTATAAAATCGACCCCAAAAAGGCCGAAAAATGGCTTCCGATAAGATGACGTTATGTCGGCCATCTTGGATTTTTTTCACATTTCCCGGTAGAGCTTGAACCAAAGGTACTGTGTGGTAAGTTTCAGCGCTCTAGCCTTAGTGGTAGAGAAAATATATTGGGTGGAGGGGGGAGCACCTTCCGCCCCCAACTACCCCCCCCCCCCCAAGGCTGCGACACACCTCAAATCGCCCAGGCCGGATAGGGTTAATTGATGTTAGATTTCATATTTTACTTAGGTTACCTCCAGCAACCCCATGAGTTTCCTGACGACATTCAACGACCTTTCGACGAAAGTGTTCATATATGGGACAACCAAATATACATAGACGGTTAGTAAAATGTTTGTAAGAAGATACGTGTACATCCTATTACTGGCTTCGATGAAAATTACTCTCTTCCAAGAAACTATCAAGTATTTTATATCTAACTCAATCAGTAATCGGGTTCTAAAGATATATTCTATATAACTTGGAAGTTGGGGGGTGTGGACGGTGGTATTACGGTGAAGTGTCGAAATATGGGGTCTCTATATATAACCTCATGATTTATATAAATCCACAACAAGGTGTGAAACGCACTTTGGATGAATCGAGAAATAAACGGTTTATCGCCGAACAAAATGCATCAGCATATTCTACAAGTATCACTTTATATATTTCCGTCGTCAAATTAGTAAATGTGTGCAATTTTTTACCTTTGCCGGGCGATTCAAAATCCAACGTAACTGTCCATCCATCTAGGATCAGCCCGATTATGGCGGGCTTCGTTCTCAATTCTGATTGGTCAGTCGCGACACGCCTCCGGCAGGAGAGGTCACGCACTGATCAGCTGTCGCGACTGACCAATCAGAATTGAGAACGAAGCCCGCCATAATCGGACTGTTCCTAGATGGATGGACAGTTAGGTTGGATTTTGAATCGCCCGGCAATGGTAAAAAATGCACAAATTTACTAATTTGACGACGGAAATATATAGAGTGATACTTGTAGAATATGCTGATGCATTTTGTTTGGCGATAAACCGTTTATTTTTCGATTCACCCAAAGTGCGTTTCACGCCTTGTTGTGGATTTATATAAATCATGAGGTTATATATAGAGACCCCATATTTCGACACTTCACCGTAATACCACCGTCCACACCCCCAACACTCTTGTTTTGCGGGCCTGTGGTATTACAATCGCCCATTAAATAAAGCGTTTGTAATAGAACGTCAAGTGAATTTGACGAATAAAATGTACATGATTCACCACAATATTCAACAATAATACAACATAAAGCGCGACAATAAAGGTTTGACGTTGGGGTAATACCGCGTTTAAACCCCCAAAACACCCACTTCAAACAACGCATATACAAGCAAATTTATACTGGTACAGACCAGTGCTATTACGCATGGTTGAGACATAGCGTGGCCAGTGTAATTGTATGAACATATTTACCCGACCACTCCACACACACAACCAACCACACATAAGACACAGAACATAAGTATATATACATAGCTGTTGGTAGCTAGCCGTGTCAGATATATAAATTGTATTATACGTAAACATAGGATTTGCAGCTTTGAATGTCCAGTGAAAGTTTTTTTTGGTCTTTATGTATACACCGCCAAGGGGTTCCACCTGCTTCCTAGTGATGTTTTGTCTCTATCGATCACACGGACGACTAGGAACGCGACGTGAAATCTTCAGCCATTGCAGAATTGTCATATTGGGAAACCCTTTGTCGTGTGGTTTCCAGAAGGGCTTACCATGGTTGCCGCATACGTTTTGTGGACACTTTTGAATAATCGGGCACCCTCGTTGGCATGCGCTTCAATGGGCCTTGCCATAGTTCCAGGACGCGACGTTTCGACTGTTTTGAAAATTTCGGGAACCCTCATTGGAATGCAATTCAAAGTGTCTTGCTATATTCGCGACCGATCGGTCTATTCCGTCGAACTCCTAGTACGTCACGCATTTATGGTGTATGGATTTTACAGGTCTCAGCTGTGAACCGTGATTCGCCGCACGTGAACATTGTTCGATGTTGCAATGTGTTCAACTGGTTTTATGACCAACCTTCCGTCTCGGTGCTGCATTGTGCGCAACTGGCTTTATAATAAACCCAGTTGCGCACAGTGCAACACCGAGAGAGAAGGTTGGTCATTACAGGGACGATTCACGGTTGTAATACATAAGAGCCGTCATAGCTCAGTCAGTAGAGCATCGGCGCGATAAGCCGGCGTCGTGGGTTCGAATCCCGCAGACGACCAATTTATTCTTTCTCTCTCAAAAATCATTTTATTTCATAATAATGAAATAGTTAATCAGTTATACAAAAGGAGCAAAACATGTATTGATATTGACTTGATGCATGAAATAAAAGTGCCATGGTATTTAGTTTGCAGATGATAACACACGTAAAAGCAGAAACTTAGTTGATTATTCCAATCATAGGACTGTCATAGGCATAAATTTGAATAGTGAAATATGTCATTATATGTCAGTATGCCTCTCGGACAGTTCGACAAAGCACATCAAACTGCCAGGCCTGATACTAAATTCATTGAAAATTACATTTGAAGGAAATATAATTTTCCGTTTTGCTCGGCAAGGTAAGCTAGAAGGGAGACCGAAGAGCGCAGATTTTCGCGCTATGACCAAATCCTTGAAATTGATTTGACTTTTCAAATATTCTAAAGCTGTTTTGATTTGCAAAAATCGATTTTGTTAAACTTGGCACACAAGATACTTGGACCATGGCATTGCCAAAGCGCTGGCAGATGGCGCTGTGTTTCGAAAACAAATATTGCTACAAGTCACGTGGATCTCCCGTCAATACATCCTATAGGCTATGAAGCTGATATGTCTTTCACTGTATTGCTGCCACAGCCGCAGGTTTTGACTACAATGTAGTCATTTCTCACTTGCTCTCCGTCGTGCCAATCATTATCTATAATCATGATCAGTCGTTGTATATTTAATCAATTGGCGCGTCGGTTCATGAAGTCAAGCACGACGTGGCTCGCTCTTCGTTCAGTTGGTAATTAATTGCCCCTTAATGACAAATAATTACAATGCTTTAGCAAAAAAAAACCTCCCCAAAGTAATAATTATTACATTATTGTGCTATGAATGGTAGAGGTGCATTGTCTGGTCGCGAACCATAAAAAAATATTTACTAGTTAACCATCTTCACCAGAATACTTATTTGTGAAATTAATACGGAATAATTACGACTGCCCATATTTTACGAAATTTATAGATAATATGAATCATATCAATATACCATTACATTGATGGATATTTACTTCTAGTCCCCAGCTCGCTTGTTTAGATACGTGCGCCAAAAACACCACGCTTTTCCAATATACCAATCTACTTCTCGGTCAATTGGGCGGATTGTGTACAAATAAATGATTAAACTAGAGCCTATAGGCTTTGGGATGTAATCTACTACTGAATCTGCTAGTGGATTTACCATAGCGAATTTGGGGTAAATGAATACGGATGGATTTCGGTTTACCAATTCAGAACAGGCTTCACCTCCCATCCACCTGGAATGTAATAATGCAGCGACATCATGTGGCTCAGTTTATACATTCATGCATGTACAGATATCCAGTGACAGTAATCGAGTCAAGGCCTCGTTTGAGAGAAATAAAGTATAAGTAGATCTTTTGCGATATCTGCAGATATGAGACAACACAGCTGTATTTTAATGAAGATCCATCAATATAAAAATATATAAAAATAATTTTCGGACGGGAACGAAACTGGTACATAAATTGAATGAGCATCAATGCTGTTACACTCATACTATTCAACTTGTATCACTGACGTCCATACTCTCCTTGTTGCCCACGATGATTCACATCAAAATATTTCGCGCCTCTTGGCCGTAAGGGGGCGCTCTGCACAGGTCAACCACCAATGACCAATGGATATCACTCTTACGGAAGAGTCTTGGCAGTATGAGTTGTCTCCCAACTCAAACGTTCATACGTCGTTAACGGCAAAACTAACAATAAACGGACGGCAAAACAGCTCTTATTACGTTAATTTCTGAGTTAGAATGAACAGATCTTTGGATAACTTCCCCCATTGTTTTGTAAGGTTCGTCAACTGATTGCAAACATTTGTTCACTGATACCTTCAAATAATTAACAAATAACTCCCTGCAAATGTTGTTAATATCCCACTGATAAGACCACGCTTGATCGTCATGAGTATATAAGGAAATCAAGCTGCCTAGAATGGTAACGTAAAAACACCGTTCAATTGTTTCAGATTTTGAATTGAATGTTGACTATAATAAAGACGGAGAAAAGTTCCTTTGAGAGATGCGATAAGAGAGCGTGTCGCTGTCAAAATATTGGCATGACTTCCACATTACGTGAGAGTCGTGATCTCATTATCATGAAGGCATGACGTAATTTCGATCACGTGAGGTAGTTATCCAATCGTGGTTAGTATGAGGAATCTGGTTATCTCCGAGCTATTACGGCACGGCGATTGGGTGCCAAGAGGCACGAACTTGGCGATGTGAACCAGCGGAGGAAACAAGAAGAGTAGGGACGTCAGTGATACAAGCTGTTTATCAGCGTACAATGCTGTTAATAATACTTGACATAATCTGTGTACATTTTTACAGAAATCTGTTTATTTCGCATCCTAATTCATTCCATAATATTTAGAGGCTTGTTGTGCATGCTGTCACCCAAAGATTCTTGTAATCTTGTAATCCGTCAAATATGGGCCGTCAATCATCCAAAGACGCTGAATTTTAGCAACCTTAAAAATACTGTTACATCTTCAACAGAACTTGGGAATCTCTGTTTTATTGCAGTTCAGCGCTCAAGGCGAGACTTGACACTGACTGGTCAATAAGTCGAACAACAGCAACAACACGTGCCTTTTTGCTATGGCGGAATTAAAACACAGGGCGCTTCTGTTGCTCTGACTGTCGTGTGACTGTGTTTGATAAAAAGTGAATTTCCCTTGAAATATAGGTTTTCGAGTTGTTTTATTGACCAATCAGTGTCAAGCGTGGCCTAATCTACGCCCGGTGATTCCGGGACCACATGGAAATGCAGGGACAAAGTTTCGTGAAATCAGGGTCATTGACTAATAAATGCCCAGTGTTACGTCCAGGGTTAAAAAAAAACAAACAAACAAAAAATCATTAAAAAAAAAATCCTGTCAAATGTTGACCTGCCTAACATTTTCGAATTCCATTCCAATTTTCCATGACTTGCAACAAAATTCAACCAGACACGAAATTCCATTACTTTCAAGATTTTTCTCTGGAAAATGTGGTTTTCAAGATCCGCCATTTTCCGGTTTGGTTCTACACAAGTGGGGCTTTACGGCAGTTGTCGTAAAAAGCAAGCAGACAAACGAGGGCTGACCTAATCTCAGACATGACCATAATAACATTGCATTACAGACAACTCAAAGGTTGGTAATTCTTATATCCGTCAAGGCAGATAATACAGCAGAAAAAAAGTGTGAGGTGATCAGAAACAAGTTTTTGTTGGCCTAATTACAGGATTCAACTGACCATACACTATGTATCTTCACTAATCAGACAGAAGGATCAGATCAGATACCATACCAGTACATGTATATTTAGCAAAGCAATGTACCATACATATGCTAATTAATGTAACAAGTAAGAGACAGTCTTTTGTATTAACCATTAGATTACCCTGATAACCAAATTGCAAAACTTTTCTAAACAACGACTTTACACCCTGGAAACTCGCAGAGTCTTATTAAACCTGCCCTCCTGGTGCCGAGGGTGATATCATGTAGGGTATATTCAAAGGCGGCGACTTTGATGGAAGATGGGTATTAGTGTCATTTAAAGGTTCATAAAGGATAGACCCACCGGGTATGTAATATGTCTATAATGATTTCTTTATTTCCTTTATTTCAATGAAATATTGTCATGGTTTCCTGGTAATAAAATATGATTGAACCATCTCAGAGCAGGGGCGTTGGAAGCAAATTGGAAGTGGTACGGCCTTATGAGACAGAGGGGGGGGGGGGGTACTACTATAATAGCACTTCAGGCGAGTGTTGAGAGACAGCCTGGACCCCAGAAGCTCCTGGAGTCTAGATCCCCGGAGACGCGTTCAGAGCGATTTCTGGTGAATAAAATCACTCTACAATGAAGTGTATTTTCAGTTCTTTCGTAATCCTTTTACCATGAAAACGCAATCGATGGTGGTTTTCTGCGATGCTGAATTAGAAAAATATATGTAAAGTAAAGTAAGCTAGACATATTCGTAGCCGATATAATTATTATAGGCAGTGGGGTGTTAATTCATTGCACAAGTTTTAGTTTTTTTGCGCCAAATTGGTACGGTACCTGCCGTACTGCTTCCGACGCCCTTGCAGAGGAGTTAAGTGCTACATATTACTTGTTTTGCCCCTGAAGAAAGACCAGTCCAGTCACCACTTCAAAAATTTGAGATCAATGAGGACGGCATATTTGTCAGTCAAATTTCACTGGTCAATAAAAATGCACACATCTAAAGAAATTCCCCTTCGTTTCTGTTCGATCCAGAATACTGAATACGTAGATTATTTTGAATATTTCGACCACTGATACACATTGACAGCTAGACCATCACGCAGAGAAGAGATGGAACTGTTAAACAGGCTAACATTATATATGTTCTGCTACAAGTAGTTTTCCCTGTTCCTCACCCTCTCTTTTGCCACCGTGATATGGCGTAACATTTTTTGAAAATGAAGTTAAATCCTATAAACTCACTCACTCACTCTTTTTTCAGCAACTTCAAAATACATCAATAATTCAATCACAGAAAGTGAAATTTTTCACCAATAAATCAAGGGGTGATCAAATTTATTGGAACCGGAAGTTGACAAAATGGTCCAAAATCATGCAAATAATTCTTTCTTAGTAATTTTACTGAGTTTAGAGGGGAATCAAAGTTATTAGAACAACTGATTCAATTTTGTCCACAAAAATGGGGGTGATTGAATTCTAATAGGGTGGCTGAATTATTAGAGGAATTACCGTACTGGTGATGGGTTAAAACCCCTGCATGAACAGCCCTCACAATTAACCACGGCAAACGATAAAATCACTTAAGCCGGGGACACACTAGGCGATTTTTTATCGCTGGCCGATCTCTACGCCACCGATAAAAATCCGGCCGAAATTGATCGCCAATATTCAGCATGTTGAATATGGCCGATTGGTCGGGCGTACGTGTTCGCTACCAAAGTTCGGCGTCGCACAATCAGACACACTACACGATTCCGCAAGCGAAAATGGATCGCAACGTGATGTTATTGTTGTTAATAAAAAAAATTGGGTCGATGGTAAAATACGTCTCCTTGAACTGCCTATTCTTACGAATATATTTGGTTTTAATAAGAGAGACAGCTTCTGATGTTGTGTTTGTCTGCTTGCATTATTGGGAGACAACGGTCGGCACAAATGCACTTTTCCATGAACTGAAACCCAATCTGCAGGTCTTCAATTGGATGTCTGTCGCTCTCCAGCATGAAGGTTATTCCTCCGCTGGCGATTGCTCATCGTCGCAATAATATAACACAGGCGATCGCATATGCGGAGAGTGATCTGCGGAATGGCGAGGGTTACGATGAAGGGCAATTCACATAAAGGTAGCATTATGTAGTATTGTATTATGAATAGCATGGTAACCTGAAATAGTGAACTGAGTAGTAATTTTGAATCCATTAATTACCACTAAATATCTTATATACCCCATGTTTTCATACATTACACAGAAGACAATGTGCCAGATATTTATAGTATCGTACTCCACGTAAACCCCTGCTATTGCCATTCTCCTGCGCAGTGGTATTTCTGAAAGTCTGAATCTAACGTCAAAAGGATAGCACGTAGACAACTGGGTCCAGACCACTATTAAAATTTACATTGACGACAATGTTAAAAGCTGCTAACATAATTGCATCTCCCCGATTGATTAATTAAGTCTAGACTCCCATATTTCGGCAAGACGTACCTTTATTCAAGTGCTACAACCGGACAGGCTTCTTGACGGGGGTCGCCCATCGAAATTTTGAGTTATGCGCGCTCGTACAAATTACGTCACAATTTTGGCTTGCTTATCAGTCTACTAATATGCTGTGACCCAAATACTTGGGGGAAGGGGGCAACAGGTTGTGGAAGATATCTTTCAACAAAAGACATTGCTTCTCTCGGGATCTTCTGCTCGAATAAACGACACTCTTTATACTTTCTACATTAATGAAACATTATTAGGCTTTCAGTGCAATGCATATCTATTTCATTGAAGAATCAGATCCCAGTTTTAGAAAAAAAAACTTTCGCCACAAACACACCCTGTCTCCCTGCTGATCTCACCACCTAGACATAGAACCGTGCCCCTGACCCGTCCATAGAAATCTACAGAGTGTAGCTTAATTCAGCATTGAAAGGGGAGAGACTGTATTGTAATCAGCGTACAGGACTGAGGGGCTACAAACTAAGCTGTGATCGCGGAGAGCAAAACAAAACCACTGGAAAACGAGGCGCTCGATTTTGGCACCAATGCATAAAATTAACATGTCTAGCAACACGGTTTGTCAAGACTAATTTGATGAAAACATTACAAACAAGAGAGGGAGATTAAGTTAGTGGTTAAAATAATGCACTATATAGCGTTTCTATTGAACTAAGACGCCGCCTGAAAAAAGAATAGGTTCGCAGCATTGGTAAAGTCAAATCACTCGAGGACAACCTCCCTGCCGCCTTACGCGCGAACTTAGACACTGAAACAAGTAAAACGCTATAAGACAACATTTTAAGATGTACTCGAGTATTGTAACATATATATTATCAAAGTAACAAACCCAAGACTGAAAAATAATATCACGAAAAACATGAAATATAGCCGCTATCAAGGATGAGCTCAAGAACTCTTTCTTTAGAATGTGTACGTTGGTCGGACGGCGGAAGGTTATCTTTAAACTTTTGCTGGGGGAAATTCATGCCTATATAATGTATCTACTACCGTAGATGACATAAAAATGAGGATCTCTTTTTCTTAAAGAAGGTGGTCGTTTATTTTCAGTATTTTCGAGAATGATGAAAAAAGATTCGTTTTTTTTAATCTAGATTTTCCACGAATGAAGAACAAATTAATTAATTAATTGGAACGATTCCTGCAAAATTAATTTTCATTAATCGAAACATATGACTCCTTTCAACTGCTATAACATATATCTTCTGTGTATGATCTCCTGTTAACCCTTACAAACCAATAAGCTGGGGTATTTGTGGGGTTTATGTCGGGCAAGCTGTGTGGGGATCATGTGGGGAATGTGTAGGACAGCCAATGTGGGGAATGTGTAGGGATTTGGTAAAATCCCCACATTGGACTTAGTCGTGGAAAAGGAGTTTCTTAATGCTGCTTAGCTGAATTAAATCCCCACACTATCCCAACCTCAGCCCCACGTGTTCCCTACATGTGGGGATGATGTGGGGAACTATATTTAAAGCTGGTATGGGATAGACACAAAATATTTCTGCAGTAAGTCAAGCATGGTACAGAAAACCCCACAATATCCCCACGTGGGGAATCTGCGGGGCAGAAAAGCCCACAACATCCCCACGTGGGGAATCTGTGGGGCAGTAATTCCAGCAATGTACGGAAAACCTCACAATATCCCCAAGTGGGGAATCTGCGGGGCAGAAAACCCCACAATATCCCCACGTGGGGAATCTGCGGGGTAGTAATTCCAGCATGGGAGAGAAAACCCCACAATATCCCCAGGTGGGGAATCTGCGGGGCAGTAATTCCAATATGGGAGAGAAAACCCCGCAATATCCCCACGTGGGGAATCTGCGGGGCAGAAAACCCCACAACATCCCCACGTTGGGAATCTGCGGGGCAGTAATTCCAGCATGGGAGAGAAAACCCCACAATATTCCGACGTGGGGAATCTGCGGGGCAGAAAACCCCACAACATCCCCACGTTGGGAATCTGCGGGGCAGTAATTCCAATATGGGAGAGAAAACTCCACAATATCCCCACGTTGGGCAAAAAACCCCACAACATCCCCACGTGGGGAATCTGTGGGGCAGTAATTCCAGCATGAGAGAGAAAACCCCACAACATCCCCACGTTGGGAATCTGCGGGGCAATAATTCCAGCATGGGAGAGAAAACCCCACAATATCCCCATGTTTTGGAATCTGCGGGGCAGAGAACCCCACAATATCCCCAGGTGGGGAATCTGCGGGGCAGTAATTCCAATATGGGAGAGAAAACCCCACAATATCCCCACGTGGGGAATCTGCGGGGCAGAAAACCCCACAACATCCCCACGTGGGGAATCTGTGGGGCAGTAATTCCAGCATGGGAGAGAAAACCCCACAATATCCCCACGTGGGGAATCTGCGGGGCAGTAATTCCAATATGGGGCAGAAAACCCCACAAAGAGGTATGGCAACATCTCCACAGTAACCCTAGGGGATGGCGTGGGGATCGTGAGTAAAATGCAGGCGAGCTGCCGAATACTCTCCTCCAAGTTTCTTCAGGCGAGCAGAGGAGAGCAATATCAAGATATTCGTAAGCATCATAGGTATTTAGTTTACTTTCAAGGCGACTGATCGTTAACTCTCCTTGAAATACTTTCAGGAGAGTGGAGGCGAGAGAGGAGAGTGATCACTCTCCTCTCCTGGCCAGCACTGAAACACCATCTGTACAGAATTCCTGGGGTGTGGGGGAGGGGGCATCTTCTATCTGAAAGGGCATGTCATTTGTACAGACTGTCTAGTCTGTCCCGATTCCTCCTGCAATATCATCCATCCCTTAAAATAACCACCAGCAAAGGCAAAATCCACGCGTATTCCACCTTTTATTCTTGAACAGCATAAAATATATATTGTATCACGTCTTAAAACACCCGAGCACAAAATGGGAAGCACATTGAAAGACTGTGTCAAGTAGAATGTTTTTTTTTCATCCCTCAAAGGTTTAAAAAAATCTGTCTTGGTCTTTTCCCACCTGTTGTGGGATGGCCTTTAGCATTCCTTGGGGGACTGTCGTTGGCAGATGAGGGTGAAGCTGAAGAAGAGTCCACCAGCTCTTCTGACATGTGGAGATCATGCTGCTTCAATGGTGTTTTCTGGCGGATTCTACCTGACCTTGCTGCGTCATGGCATTTCTGAGTGATGCCTCTCCTTACTTTGGACCACAGTGTGCCCTTGAACTGGTTGCAAACATAACCTGGAAGTCAAACAATGAAAAACGATTAGTATATTCTGAATGCCCGAGCTATCGTAATAAATTAATACAGGAAACAAATATGGTTGAACATACAGATATTCCAGTTTCGTGATAATGGCAGTCAAACATTGACCCGTACAAAACTGGCTATGGATGGTAGTGATGGTATGGATGGTAGTGATGGTAGGAATGGTAGTTATGGTATGGATGGTAGTGATGGTATGGATAGTAGTGATGGTAGAAATGGTAGTGATGGTATGGATGGTAGTGATGGTATAGATGGCAGTGATGGTATGGATGGTAGTGATGGCATAGATGGTAGTGATGGTATGGATGGTAGTGATGGTATGGATGGTAGTGATGGTAGGAATGGTAGTTATGGTATGGATGGTAGTGATGGCATGGATGGTAGTGATGGTAGTGATGGTGTGGATGGTAGTGATGGTAGTGATGGTATGGATGGTAGTGATGGTAGGAATGGTATGGATGATAGGAATGGTAGTGATGGTATGGATGGTAGTGATGGTATGGATGGTAGTGATGGTATGGATGGTAGTGAAGGTAGGAATGGTATGGATGGTAGTGATGGTAGGAATGGTAGTGATGGTATGGATGGTATGGATGTGATGGTATGGATGGTAGTGAAGGTATGGATGGTAGTGATGGTATGGATGGTAGTGATGGTATGGATGGTAGGATGGCATATATGGTATGGATGGTAGTGATGGTATGGATGATAGTGATGGTATGGATGGTAGTGATGGTATGGATGGTAATGATGGTATGGATGGTAGTGATGGTAGGAATGGTATGGATGGTAGTGATGGTATGGATGGTAGTGATGGTATGGATGGTAGTGGTGGTAGGAATGGTATGGATGGTATGGATGGTAGTGATGGTATGGATGGTAGGAATGGTATGAATGGTAGTGATGGTATGGATGGTAGTGATGGTAGCGATGGTATGGATGGTAGGAATGGTAGTGATGGTAGTGATGGTATGGATGGTAGTGATGGTAGGAATGGTATGGATGGTAGTGATGGTATGGATGGTAGGAATGGTAGTGATGGTATGGATGGTAGTGATGGTATGGATGATAGTGATGGTAGGAATGGTATGGATGGTAGTGATGGTATCGATGGTAGGAATGGCATGAATGGTAGTGATGGTATGGATGGTATGGATAGTAGTGATGGTATGGATGCAGAGATGGCGTAGCACAGAGTGATGGTAGGAATGGCATGGATGGCAGTGATGGTAGTGATGGTATGGATGGTAGTGATGGTAGGAATGGTATGGATGGTAGTGATGGCATGGATGGTAGGAATGGTAGTGATGGTATGGATGGTAGTGATGGTATGGATGGTAGTGATGGTAGGAATGGTATGGATGGTATGGATGGTAGTGATGGTATGGATGGTAGGAATGGTATGAATGGTAGTGATGGTATGGATGGTAGTGATGGTAGGAACGGTATGGATGGTAGTGATGGTATGGATGGTAGTGAAGGTAGGAATGTTATGGATGGTAGTGATGGTATGGATGGTAGGAATGGTAGTGATGGCATGGATGGTATGGATGTGATGGTATGGATGGTAGTGAAGGTATGGATGGTAGTGATGGTATGGATGGTAGTGATGGTATGGATGGTAGGATGGCATATATGGTATGGATGGTAGTGATGGTATGGATGATAGTGATGGTATGGATGGTAGTGATGGTATGGATGGTAATGATGGTATGGATGGTAGTGATGGTAGGAATGGTATGGATGGTAGTGATGGTATGGATGGTAGTGATGGTATGGATGGTAGTGGTGGTAGGAATGGTATGGATGGTATGGATGGTAGTGATGGTATGGATGGTAGGAATGGTATGAATGGTAGTGATGGTATGGATGGTAGTGATGGTAGCGATGGTATGGATGGTAGGAATGGTAGTGATGGTAGTGATGGTATGGATGGTAGTGATGGTAGGAATGGTATGGATGGTAGTGATGGTATGGATGGTAGGAATGGTAGTGATGGTATGGATGGTAGTGATGGTATGGATGATAGTGATGGTAGGAATGGTATGGATGGTAGTGATGGTATGGATGGTAGGAATGGCATGAATGGTAGTGATGGTATGGATGGTATGGATAGTAGTGATGGTATGGATGGTAGTGATGGTATGGATGGTAGTGATGGTATGGATGGTAGTGATGGTATGGATGGTAGTGATGGTATGGATGGTAGTGATGGTAGGAATGGTAGTTATGGTATGGATGGTAGTGATGGTATGGATGGTAGTGATGGTATGGATGGTAGTGATGGTAGGAATGGTAGCGATGGTATGGATGGTAGTGATGGTATGGATGGTAGTGATGGTAGGAATGGTAGTGATCGTATGGATGGTAGGAATGGTAATGATGGTATGGATGGTAGTGATGGCATGGATGGTAGTGATGGTATGGATGGTAGTGATGGTAGGAATGGTAGCGATGGTATGGATGGTAATGATGGTATGGATGGTAATGATGGTAGGAATGGTAGTTATGGTATGGATGGTAGTGATGGTATGGATGGTAGTAATGGTATGGATGGTAGTGATGATATGGATGGTAGTGATGGTAGGAATGGTATGGATGGTAGTGATAGTATGGATGGAGTGATGGTAGGAATGGTAGTGATGGTATGGATGGTAGTGATAAACATGGTACTGAACTCAAATTTTAAAGAAAATCTTGACCTAAAATAGGACCTTTTGTACCATTGACAAAGTTCACAAATGTTTTTAAGCATCTTTCCTACTGAAATATTCACTGGTTTTGCATATTACCAAATAAGTGTGGCCTGCAGTTCCAGGCTGCTGTTGTCTGCTATAAAAATGAATAAAATATTTTTTTGTTCAAGTTTTTCTGGTTATTTGCAACAACAACAGTTTCACACTGGCAGATATAAAAACGAACTTGCAGCAGCAGTGAAAAATACCCATCGAGTTAAGAGTGGATTAACAGATTTTTTCTAAATCGTCCGTTAGTCAATGTGTGCACAATCCTTCAAAAGCAGGAAATTAACATGAGGGTGAGACTCGCAAAACCCCTCGGCTTCCCCCGAGTAACTAAGAAATATGCTGTCAGTGCAATATATTATGGTTACAGGGCCTGATCTAGATTTTAGTTTGGGCACCTATAGATGGTGCAGAGTGTGATAAGTTATAATGAAATAGGCCATGATGTGGGACTGTCGAAGCCTATGGAAGCTGTGGGAGTACTAAATGATCTAAATACAGCCGATATCTAATTCATATTTGGCGAAAGTACTTGCATTAGTATTGGTTTCAGCCTGTTCAGAGAGGGGATTTGTTTATTGTTTTATTTGGGGGGGGGGTTCATAATGAGCTCGAAAACAGCCTGGGTCAGGCCTGGGCTACATGTACTAATCATTCAGGATTGTACTTTTTACAGCATATCATTATTCTGCAGATTTAACAGCTACAGTAACATTCAAGCAAATATCGCAAAATATATCAAATTTTTGAAGGAGATAAATAATTTGGTAGCCGTACTGAACACAATTTAGTAGATGTACCGAACACGGGCCTGCAGATATGACTTGTACACTCAACTTATATATCACAAAATCAGAGATAATTAGACCCGAAGTGAAACTCTTAACCCCTAATGTACAGCAAGTCAAGGGGCTGGCCCTGAAACATGCCCGGTAAATAATAAGCTACAAATAACTGGTTTGGCACCCCTTTCCCACAACTGGTGGGACATCCCACCTCTTAGAAATGAACAGGATATCACAGTTTTTTCTCAGACATGCAGTGATTATAAGATTTCCTCACCTCTAGGTGTAACTTCCTTTTCTTGTAGGAGAGGATAACTGGTATTCACATGAGGTCCACAAGCCAATCTAATCCATTATCCTGTCATCAATTCACACAATGGGTAGGGTCCAGTATTTGCCTGTTCCTATAAATCATTGAAATACAAACAAAATTATTTATATTAGATAAAACTCAATCAGGGCAACATACATTCTGTAGCAAATTATTGTTACCTGAAAAGAGAGGCAGAAATGCATTTTAGTATCAAACATAATACTGTTAAACGTGACAGTTTTATAGTCTAAAGTACCGGTTACAGAACAGAATTTCATATTTTAAACTGTGCTCTCAGCCTATTTCACTTGTAAACAGAAAATTCATTCCGTTGCAAATAAAAATCAATCTTCCTTTCCATTGAGAGCAAACTAATGGAGGTAAATGTAGGTGAGGTGTTCAGCCAACGACATACAAACTACCATACATGTATTTCTAATTTGATGATCATACTTCTAGTCAGCTATGCATTAAACAGACTAAAAAACAAACAAACATTATCAATGACTAGTGATTAATCAATCCAGATACAGTCATTGAAGGGATATTTAGCCTACTCTATCTTGGAGTCACTGTTCAAATCTTTGTACTCTTCTGATGGCGGAATGTCCATCCATGACATGCTCTGGTTCCATGACAACATCACCCTTGAAATTATCATTTCAGTCATATGCTTCAAACCTGATAAAAAAAAAAGATGTATTCAATAGGAGTTTTGCACCTTCCACCCCCTCCCCCCCATACATTTTTTTTCAATAATAATAATAACAACAGTCCTGGCCTGCAATAGTTTCATATACAGAACTTTTTCTCTGTTGTTTCTATATAAACATATATTCTGAGCAGACAGATCACCGTATCAAATCTAAAACTGGCGGTCAGTAAAATTAAATTAATATCGTGTTGGTTCGAAAACAGGTGATTTCACTCCTGTACCTAAACGACCAGCTGTCTGAATATCCATCCCGTTTTAGGGACAGAAACTTTTAAATAAATCGGAAATAAAAATTCATTTTTTAGGTCATAACAGTAATACCAGCTGATACTGCGAAAAGTGTGTAGGCCACGAAAATGGGGTGCACGTCAATAGGTATACGATTTGACATGTAAATCAAAACACTTTACCGCTCGACTAATTCATGTTTCCTTCCCGATAGTTTCGCTTTCCGTTTCCTCAGATCATCCTTTAGGTCTTCCAGCGTCCAT
>JAVTVY010009257.1:0-49372 GCA_036873755.1 Hanleya hanleyi | reverse complement strand
TTCGAGAACGGGAAAATACAACACACACCCGATTATGGAGACTGCAAAACATTTATTCCCTGTCGAGCACCTATAAAATACAATCGTGAAGACTGCACTGGTACGGTCCCAGCCACAACGTGAAACACCGTGTTGGTGAATCAGTAGCCAATGACATAGCTAAAGGCAATAATGCATTTACAGTTAGGTCACGTTTGTCCATATTCCAGTATTTATATTCCATATTGTAGTATTTATAGAGTTACAGCAATGTCCATTACACGATTATATAAAGCAAGTATAGGAGCCGTGTATTATGAAAGTACAAGAATGTTTTAGCATTTACAATATAGCGTACATGTATGCGCAACATGCTGTACGTTAACATACCTGTAAAATACAATCGTGAAGACTGCATTGGTACGGTCCCAGCTATAACGTGAAACACCGTGTTGGTGAATACCGAAGCCGGTCAGGGATGTCCCTTTATACCCAAGTTGTTACGTAACTAGCTACAAGCTAACACGTTCGTGCAATTAACATAAACCACATATACAAGCGAGTGGACCACACGTACGGACATCGTGTAAGCCGGAGTTTTCTGCTGCAAGCATTCATGATCAGTAAATGTCAGGCGCTTCTCGCAAGGACTTACTTTACACAGAGAAATTCATGTCTTCTTATATGAACTTCTAAGCGGACCGCTCTCCATGCGAGGACAGCTGTAGTTCTAAATTGAACATATGAATACATCAGACGGACGTGGGTCAGAGATAAACAAGGGGCACAGCGGGAAAGAATTAATGAATGGGCGAGCGAGAATCTATTCGAAGTTACAATTATATGAATTAGAATAACAATTCCATTGGCGAAACGAAGTCTATGTGAAAGTATTTTATGTCCTGTGACAAATAGAACAGGGTTTCTCCACGGGAATCCTCGTGTCCAGATGTTGAGAGATGACGTCATCGGGGACCAGCAAATCTCAACATGTTGTCTTCCATGGATGCATTAGATACATACACCCACACGTTAGTATTATATAATATAGCATGGTACAATCGTTCGCAAAAGGTTAAAAAACAGCCGTGCAGGTCCGTTTGTGTAAGTAAGATTGGTAGCTGAAAAATGGCGTCCATGGGTCAAATTTCCCGATACCCGGATGATACGAAAATTAAGATCGTAGCGCCATCCATACACACTGGACGCAAGAACGACAACTCTGACGGGCCTATGACTCTGTTAGGTAGGAGTATTGGGGTGGTCATTTTTTTTTCTTGCGGATTTGACTATTGGTATGGCATCTTGTTTTCTCTGTTTCACCATGTAGAACACAATGGGATGTATCTCGTGGCCATGGGTTGATTTTTGTCTAAAAGTTATGAAGACGCATGCGTAGTAAATAGGCAGATCGAAGGTAGACGTTTTGGGGCCGAGGTGGATTATCCCTGGTCCGAATGGGCCGTAGGCGGTGTCAATGTGTAGCGCCTGTGGGGAAGCGTCCGACTGGACAGGTTGGTCGTGGAAGGAAGGAGTCGAGGAGTAGTAGCGAAAGTAGGCATTTTGGAGGCGCACAAGGGTGTATTTGAGAGATTGAGGGGCTATATCGCATCCAAATAGGACGACATTTAATTTGTAGGTCGTAGGTCGTAACTGCATAGACGGGCGAGGTCGGAAATTGTAGATATCTTGAAAAGGGCGATGCCGGTGGAAACATCGTCGGATCATGGACCACTAGCGCCGGTAGATGTCACTCACTGGATGGTCTTAGGGTAAGACATCGCTGGGCACATTTATGGAATCGTCCTGAAAATGTTCGATGTCAGGCGTATGATTCTGTACCGTATCGCCGGGGTCCAGCTGGGCATCCGGGCCTTCCTCGATTGGGAGTATATGCGGGCTGGACATGGGCTCGTTGCTCTTCAAGCGTTAGGTAGATGGTGTCTCGACTGTACGTCTCATCTCTCTGGGCACCTCTGCAGTGGGATGTTGTTGCCGTGGTGACGAGTCATGAATCAAACGTTGGTGCCTTCTTAACTGACTTTGCCGTTTGAAGAGTTGACCACAATCGTTATACTGTTCCTTCGCTTCCTCGTGAAGTGATGTACAAGAGAACAGGTCGGCTGCGTATCAGGGAATGCTGAAAACTCCGATATCCCGCCACTCTATTAAGCCCGCACCCCACACGAACTCTCCTACGTTGTTCTCTCCACCAATCAGCGCATCGCGGTCCTGTACAATCCGAGAGCTTCAAGCGCAGCTCGGGTGCGCACTCGAGACATGTCTACCCCTATACACCATAGAGGTGGGTATGTCCTTTGAGTTTATTCACAGAAGATTAGGTGACGTCATCTGTGATGCCATGAGTAGTAGTAAAGAAAGCGCATTGCGGTTCATAGAATAGTGCTACCCCCAAGCCGAGGACCTAGACGTACTGGTGTACGACTGGCCCACATTTCGATGTACAAATCGTTTCTGAACCGGAGTTATTATTGTTCTCCGAAGGCCATTTGAATGGTATCACCAGAAATATGTATACTTCCTATGGATTGAAAAACTATTGACTCGATTAACAGTGACACACACAAAGGCGTTTCTTTGCATGTAAACATCAGTCTATGAGGTACTGTACCATTCACATGGCAAGTGAATACAGAGGAACTTTGGTTGTTTTGAAACTACTTTTTTTGTCAAATCATTTTTACGAATACCTACATTTGACGATAAAATGGACAATGGATAAATACAAGAAAAAAATAAAATAAAATAAAATAAAATAAAAATAAAAGGTGGGAACCCCATTATTCTATTTAATAGATCATGACGTCAGCTCCACGCCTGGGATTTTTCACGGAAACCCCCCGTTCTATTTATAGATCGAGGGCGTCTAGTGCTATTTTGTCCGGGGAATTTTACGGGAAACCCCCTGTCTATTTATAGATCATCGCTCTAGTTCTAGCGCATCAGCTCTACGCTGGGGCATTTTACTAATTATTAATGATCATATAAAATCATGTTATTGTTATATTATCGGACATCCATCAATAATTTACAGCCCGTCATAGCCGATAAGGGCCAACCCTGCTTTGTAGGTCATCGCTCTATATCGGGGTAAATTTGTTCGGGGATTTTGCTCGGACCCCCCCCCCCCCCCGTTCTATTTATAGATCATTACATCGTCGCTATTTATAGATCATGACGTCAGCTCTACGCCGGGGATTTTTCACGGAAACCCCCTGTTCTATTTATAGATCGAGGGCGTCTAGTGCTATTTTATTTCGGGGAATTTTATGGGAAATCCCCTGTTCTATTTATAGATCATTACATTATCGCTATGTATAGATCATTACGTCATCGTTCCACGCCGGTGGATATAAAAGGAACGGAATTCTGAAAACTATTCATTTTTTCGAAAGTCGAAGCGAAGCCATGTCACGCAGCACCATGGATCCTGATTATACTCAGCCTGCGGTGTACACCGAAAATAGCCACCCTGAGTATACGGCCGCTATCAATGCGGTTGTCCGTGATCTTACGTTATCATCACCACTTCCCAGACCGGAGACTCCCACCGATACCACCACCACCCACACGGAACCTGACTATACGACCGCCGCTATCAAGATTGAACCACTAAGCATCGACGTGGGAGCTGATTTTCAGGAACCAAAACACGAACATGAGAACAATCCTACCCCCTTCGTGTACCAGCCTACGCGGAATACCCCTTATTTAACCATTATCGACCAAGCGATGAATACCGCTAATCGGCGCTGAGAGCTTTCATCGAATGTGACCTTGACAATCGATACCAATCAACGCGTCAAACTGGACACAGAGGCCCGCCAGGCGCATTGAATTGTCGCCTCCCGCCTGCAACCAACTCAACTCCGAGAAGCCGAACGATTCATCGAGAATGCAGGTACAGCGGAGAGCCATATATACATCCACGAATCCGTCTTTCTTAGATACACTATGTACAAGGATCAGCCGTTAATGCACATCAGGTATATACGACACATACGGGGGCTCGCATGTGGCGCCCATTGACTACTGGCGTGACCTTACACCTAACAGCATGGCGCAAACTGCAAACTATCGCCCCAGTAGTGTCGGAGGCCTTAATAGCTGATATAACACACTATCTATACGAAGTGTGATGCACAACACATAATGAGATGAACCATTATTATCCGGTATTGTGCGCATAAGCAGGGGTCTAAGGTCACTTCTGGTCACGTGACCGGAACCGGAAGTGACGTCACAGAGGACCCGGATGTTGCACTCAGAGGTCAAAGGTCAATAGACCCCAATTTGCTCTTACTATACTACTTACCTCAGTCAATAGTCATATTTTCTGACACGATTTCCGCCCGAGCGCACACTGCAGGAAGTGACGTCATCACATATGTAAAGCGGTATTTCTTTATATTCATATCTCTTTTCGCTTCTGTGTTAAATATATGTTGAATATAGAGTTAAAAAGAATGTTCTAGACTTAATTTCCCAGTAGATATGCTTAGGCACAAGTAAAGTAGTTCGCCCATGTGCACAACTGAGGGAGTTGTTCGGTGAGATTTAAACTGAACAGCGTGTGCGTGTGTTTCCCCTATACGTCATAGTCATGTCGTAAAGGTCATCTTCCGCTACTGAGGGCAAGATTAAGTAGAGTGAGCCTGTGAAAATGAGCATGCTCTGTGCGGAGGTTGCCTCAAACGTGGCCTCGAGATAAAAAGTGTGAATATATTTACCTGTTCATAGATATGTTTTTAACCAGATATGAAAAGGTATATATATCTCGCATATAGCAGATCGGGTGATCCAGCAGTGATCCATCAGTGATCCAGCAGTGCATGCCGAGATGGAAGTCTGAAAGCTGACATGCTCTGTCCGGAGGCTGGCTCCACAAATTAAAGCTAGACAAAGGGGATTCACCAAGATGCCCAAAGAAAATCTAGATGCTCCTGATTCTCGGGTAGATTTCCCTGGATTTTAATAATTCCCCAGTGATTCACTATGATGCCCGAAGGGGTGATTGACTGCTAGATACCCCTGGTTCGATACCCTCCAGATTCGTCAACATTCCCAATGTTATTGATAAGAAAACCTGATCACTCCAACACCAAGTTATTTTAAGTCCGACTATGAGAATTTCTTCCAAGACTGAGAACAGGAGTTAACGGTGGCAAACCATTGCTGCTGTTGTTCACATTCATAACACCGAGGGAATACGTGAGTTCAGCAATGGGTTCTCCCCGAGGGCATCCGGTTGATTAACTTGGGGTCCCGTGGCAGGTATGGTACCATTGCTGTGTTCCCATTCAAGTATATAGGCCTACCATTCCCGTATTTCTCTCAGTGTATTTCATCAGCCGATTCAACATTGGACAAGATCCCACAACGATCCTCTCATGGTCGTGTCAGTATTGTAGGGTTAACAATCGGTTATGACTCTACATGATGGTATTAAGAATTAGACGGGATCTCAGACAGGATCCCATGCAGGATCAAAGGCCTACAAAGGCTCCTGCTGAGTCACCTTCATCTTGATAGCATTCTTATAAAATCAGCTTGTAAACATTAAACTATTGTCAGATACTAGAATATAATTTGTAGATTACCGTCGTGTGATAATAGGAGAATGCTTGGTAACTGTGGAACCTTCGAGTACCTTATGCAGTATGCATCGAGTTACATCGGGTATATGGAAAAATGCTGAACTATATTCGAACTCGAAGGCAACACATGCAATGGACTACCAGCCTCGCCGATGCAATGTAGGTATCCTTGTGTATGGGGGTGTTTTGCCGTATATTTCGGACGGACCTATCATTCACACAAACACATATTGCCCCAATATGGTAATTGAACTAGGGTCTCCACATACATGTAGGACTCAACAGAATTCAGTTTTGTTGAGTCCTAATTTGCAATAGCCAAATTGGCATAGTTACTTGTTCCTAAAAGATATGTAACATCGAATTCTTTACTTGTATTTTGCAGGCTGTACCACATTGCCAAGTCGTAACCCAGAAGCGGTACAGTTGGACAATACGTTAACGTCCGGTATACCAGATGACACCCTGCTAGAATATTCCCGGAGGGGCTATCAATTTTGGAATCCAATAAGTTCAGTGAAAACTTATCAGGCGATTCTGTGAAAACTACCAAAAAGTGTATTACGGGCTGTAGGCAGAAGGAAATATAATGGAAACACAGGAAGCCCAATCCGCCCAGAGAAAAAAGTCCATGGGACAAGGCCTACACGGGCATGATGGCCCGCCTGTCTCCGTCGCAGGGCCTAGTATGCGGAGAATGTCTCGTGTAGACCACCGTCCCAGCGTTCAGTACGGCATGGGTGGACGTCGAATGTCCATGATGTCTCGGACCAGCATCTCGGGGGCCTCGTGGGGTCACAAGGGCTTCCACATCCCCACGAGGTATCAAAACACCTACAAACTGGACCCCGATCCCGATTATAAGTTTAATGCGTCGAGAGTACAGCAAGTTATCCAATCTGTCTTGGACAATTATCTAGACGGCGAGAAATACGAACCTAAAAAGTGCGTCCATATGGTTCAGAATCTGTCCGAGGTAATCAAAGGCCGAGTGAAGGAGTTCGGCTTTCCCCGCTACAAGCTGATATGCGATGTGGTGATTGGTCAAAGCGCCAACCAAGGACTTCGTATCGCCAGCCGATCGTTATGGAACACCGACCATGATACGTCAGCCACAGCGACCTATCAGAGCGGTGATCTGTTCGCGGTCGCCACTGTGTACGGGGTGTATTTAGATTAGAGCAATGGTAACAAAGATAACATCATTTTGAATATTAATTAATTATATTAATTCTAATACGATAATTCTAACGCAATGAAAAATAAATGTATAGAACGTTTCTGTCATTTCACGCAATCTCACACGGAACTTATCGGGAAATTACAGCAATTCTCGAAAATACACAATAACTTCCCAATTTATTAGAACACCTGGCTAGTACTTTTCGAATATCCACTGTTTTCGTTTAAATTGGTTTCGTCGATGTTAGTTTCATTGTCTTAGTTCGATGTCTAGGATCAAGAAATGAGAAACAGCACAACTGGTTACAGATATCACAGAAGCGACCGCTCCAAGCCTTCCATTCTATGTTATTCACCAGGTCTGTCAATCCTTATATATTAATATCAAATCAAAGCTCTCCATATTTACATGTCACTAGTAAACTGGGGAGGGTTGATAGGATAATAATTAAATAAGACGACAATTCTGTTACTGTTGTTGACTTTGAAGTCACCAGATTATGAATTCTGCCCACAAACTCAAACAGAGCGGAAACCCTGTTTGGTTTAAAATCAAGCTCATTATGAACTTAGTGCAAGACAGAGAGAGAACGTGTGCTAGGTTGACAATAGACGGTATAGCTCACGGTTCACTGCTGATTTACCCATATGTTAGAGATGATGGTTTACCATACTCGATGCTTATCTGGACGCGTATATATGCCTGGACCAGTATATAGAAGCCTGTGATATATAGTTCCGCGCACATGTGAATTAAATCGTTTTTCTCAACAACCGTATATTTGTCGTCCTGTTAATTTGTCGGGTGTTAAGGAAAACTTGACCTCGTGATGAGTTAACATGCCCCTCATCTTTTCAAGTCAAGACTCTAAACCTACTGCGAACATCTAACCTCTAAACCGAAACGCAAACCTCTGAACCACACCTTGTCATAAATGCGTTTAATCTCATAGCATGATTACAGCGCCCTCAACGGCAAATACATGTACGACTGTCCGACCAGTTATCTCCCTTAACTGCTTGTTAACTTATCAAACAGATGACCCAGATTCTCTTTCGATTGAGGCATCAGCTCAGGTTTGTAGGGTTCCGGGTATAGACAGAAATTATCCATTGGTTGGTTGGCGTTATTTCTAATATACAACCGTCTTAGTCCGTCATTCAATATTCAGCCGCCGTCCATTACAGAATTTCAGCGTCCATATCCAAGGACCTAATTCATATATTAGCATTAGCGCCAAATTAAAAGGATAAATCATAGTATACATAAAACTAGCCTAGTTTCCTGCAAGAGATGCCAACAAGACACCATGATATCAAATCCGTATCGCTGAGCAGTATTCTTAATCCAAACGTTTCAAAGCCGTTATCTAGAGTATGATGCATCTCATCATGCTTTGATTGTGACTGTTCATATGAACACTATGGTTCATATGGCCTCTAGCCTCGGGTTAAGCGGAATTAGACTCAATTTACGAAACGTACCGCCATAGATCTTGCACGCTGCGCTCGTATTTTGCTATCAGCTTGCGATATGTATGGCCAAATTTGAGAAACTTCGAGTGGAGGCGCTTGATGATATAGCCCTATTTTACATGTTTCTGCAATAATGTTTCGTGATGAAGACTGAAATTGTCGCATTTAATACAGGATCTAGCAAATGCTACTAGGCTGAATATGTATACGCCATATGTCGGTTCCTCTGGTATATTACTTTCCAGATAGGGATAGTTTATGATGTCGAAATTGTAATAATCTCTTTTGTCGTGAAGTCGACGAGGGAGAATACCCGCTTCATTTTTATAGAGATATAGGTCTATATAAGACGTGCCGCTAGGGCCATCTGTAGTTTTCTTCAAATTCAGTGAAGGTGGATATATATCACTCACTGCGCCATTTATATAGCGATTATCCACAGCAAGAAGGTCGTCTATATAGCGTTTGGTGAATGAGAAGGAACGGGCTTTGAAATTATCTGTTTTTGAAAGCTTCTTTGAAAACGAACTGATTATAATTACAACACATATAAGGGAAGTGGGAAGAGGTGCCGACATACTGACAGAGCCACATGACTAATCTAAAGAACATACCAAGAATCTAACGATTCGTGATATGGGTTGTATTTCAGGTACGCCTTTATTGTACCTGTTCATGTGGCAACTTGGATGACATGACCAACACGGCCCCTAGCACCGGCATAAGCGGTATTAGATACAAATCTAGAGAGCTATGATGGAAATGCTCCGACAACTCGTATAGTGGTAATTGGTGAGCTGTTTCGCTGTGACAACTCGTACACTGGGGATTGGTGAGCTGTATCGTCGTCAGACGAAAATGACGGCATTTAACACAAAAGACAATGCCCGATGTCGACCCAGCATCAAGTTCCCACAAATGCCAACATATATCAAAGACCAAAAGGTCTGTACAGGGGGCGGGCCTCGGGCACGAAATGTCCATCAGCAGTCCATCCATGCCGCCGATATCATTTGATCTCGACCCTATGCCAAGATATTCTACCAACTAAGTCATGCACGACAGGGCCGTGCCTGGTGAAGATCCACAACCGCTTTAGCGACCAGCTGCTTGTGATTAACATGGTGTGGGTAACTGAAAGTGGATTGGTTAACCCAAAGGAGGATGGGGATAACTCACACGAGGGTGTGGGTTACCGGCAAGTGAAATCCTCACTGATTAGTTAAATTCACTGAGCGAGAGCCAACCACAATTCCTAAAATTATGGTAGGTGCCTATCTTTTCTTGTTTAAGAAAGTTGTGAGGCTGCTGTCTGTCCGTAATCTCTTCCTCCCATGAACAAACTCTTGAATCAATCCATCAAAGAGGATTCCATCCCCTTCAAATAATTTCTAGTGTAGGATTTCCGCGATCTTCACGGACTATGCTTAAATGTGTGGAACCACGACCTTCGCGGACTATACGTGAGTCTGTTTGGAACCACGACCTTCACGGATAATTTTATTTAACGTCGCGTTCCGCAGTATTACAGCTATTAACCGACAAAAACATAAATATCTATCTACAGATCAAATATCTAACAATATTACATTACAAATCAATAATTACATTTTCAGATAACTGAACAATCCTTAATCAAATCTCTAATGAAACTTACCTGTCAATTTTTGTTGTGCCCTCTGAATGCAACCACCATGTTAACATTATAAACACATCACAAATCAATCGTCAAACAATCTTTTATGAATTCGTAAAATATGTGAGAGGTGGGGAAATTTGACATCTGGCGACAAAAGAGCAACTATATGATTTAAAAGGAAAGCCTCCATCGGCACATCACAATCCAGAATACGGAGGATTCTCAGACGTAGCCTTGGTGTCTCAGTTGCGCCCCTATTGCAGATGTTCATGTGTATTCTGTGAAGAAGCACCGGCTTAAGCGTAACTAGATACGCTAGTTCGGGAGGTGTGAGGGCAGATCAGCTCAAATAAGTACCGGTAACTCATCTGATGTTAATGGATGAGCTTCGAGAACGTCTGATAGCGTAAACGCCTCAATATGGGATAAACATGATAAATGCAAGAATACCCAGAAAAACTCAGCTGTAATGCCCGGCGCCGTGTGATAAATTTCCCGCCATAACAATAACCTACATATTTTCGCCAAACGACATGCACAGAATGTGTCTTGGGGATCAACAGTCCACCAGCAGAAACCTACCAGATACAGATAATAAATTGATGAGATATGTAAGAAGTGGGAACAATTGACGACGTCTGGCGACTTAAAAGCAATTATATGACTTCACAGGAAAATCATGGCATTACACATGTTAACGCAGTGATGCCCTAACGCTAGGAGCAAGTTTCACTGCGTCTCCTATACCTAGTCCCATAATCTCTTTACGCCATGATGCAGACAGTTGAGAGAAAGAAAGATCAGCAAGTTCACAAGTTATTATATAGTTTATTATCTCTTCCATCACATTATATCCACCCTGGGGAAGCTGCGCTGGGTATGCGTACAATTCAAATATGCTCTTATCTAATCAGGCAGCGCCATTCTATGATGCATCTGTCATATTTTTTCTTGTCCGTTAGATGTATTCTCGGCTGCTCTTGTCCAACCAGGAGACGCCATGTTGGTGTTGCGTCAACCTTCGGCCATGTTCGCTCTTGTCCGTTAGACATATCCCTAATCGTCGTCGAGAAATTCAGGATACTGTAACCGCAACATGTCCTGGAACAGCTGTTTGCGCATTTCAATCGCATTTTGCAGGGTCTCGATGGGCGTTAGTCCGATATCCTCTTCCAGGTGACGCTTGGTCTTCATGATGAACCTATGCGTGGGGTCCCTTTCATTCCAAGCGACAGCAGACTATACTGTTCATATATCGTTATGGCTGTTTTTCTGATGCAGGGGCGCATTTGGATGTAAGTCTGTTGCAGGTTGTCCTGTTCGGCGTCCTCGATCACCGCAGCGTGTTTATTAATAGCTGCGGTCTCATTACGATCCCAAAAGGTGGTTTCTTCATCACCCAGGCTTCCCTGGAACCCAGATTGACTATCAGCAAGCGAGCAGTATGCATTACTCCCAGCAGTGTCTGTTTCGATATCAGTCGATGCTCTCAGCATCTGCATTGACTTCTTGCGTCTCGGTTTCTTCAATCCCATGTCGCATCATACATTAATGTCTGGTGAAAGCGCGTTCGCACTCATAACATGTATAAGCCATGTTGACGGTTGAACGTCTACTATCCTACGTCTTTGGGATACGCTTGCTTTATGGACGTAACACAGTAACGCCCACGCCGAACTTAACCCCTCAACCCCTGGTGAAATTGCTCAGAACAGGTTATCATAGAAAGAGATAATCAATAACAACGATGTATCAGGTTTTGAAAAGATGGTTCATACTCATGCACATCCTGATGTTAAGTAGTGTGACAGTAGTGAGTTGAGGGTGTCGGCCATTTTGAATTTCATTTCAGGACATGGATCGTTGGGCGAGAGGGGGGATTAATGGTATAGTAAGATTCTTGGTGGTTAAACCGCCGTCATCGCCAGATCAAGAAAAGAGAGAGGCAAGTTAATGTCGTTTCAGTTAACTCTCCCATACTTCATGTAAGCATCATGATACAATGCCTACAATACCCAAGTCTGAGGTCAACAATGGATATAGACCGTTAAAAAAAATAGCAATCGTAATCTCTCATATGAAAAAGTAACAGAACAGTGTCTAAATTTTGAGAGCAATCCTATATATTTTGTTATGCACACACGAATATGTAAGATTTCTCTCAAAACAGAGCCAAAAGAAATTTGCTGAATCTGTCCAGTCCAGTTGTTCACTCCTCGTGAAAACCAAACGTTCCAGCACTGATCGACGTCCAAATCCAGATTCTATAACTCGAACCGAGGAACAACACCATGAGAGTCTCCCACCAATTTCGACTTTACAGTGAAATTACACAAGATCTCCAAAAGTGACCTTTAACCAGCACTTATTGTGCTTCAATAACTAGTAATTCCAATCACACGCTTTTGCCTGAACACTTGTTGACAGTTCAAAACTTCCTCGATCAGTTTCACGATCACGCTCAATGAGATGGAATATAGACTACCTCTCTCTATATTACAGACTGTCGCTTGTTTATACAGTTCAAATCACAGACCGGAAATCAAATTGTTACATCACCGTCATGTTACAAGCTGAATGATTGCCCTCTTATATATATACCTCACACAGAACTTCCCAGAAAATGATGTCATTCAGAGAACAATAAAGATCTTCCATCCTAGAGCTTACTGAATCATTCTCATCAGTTCTGTGCCAACAATAGAATTAACAATAACGGTATAATGAGGTCATTGTCATAGGATAAACATATTTACAAATTACTGCTGCCCCAGGGCCACACTAGAGAAAATTAACAACTGTGACTAGACAACATAATAAAATAAAATATCAAAGAAGCTAAAGAAAGGCTAGAGTACAGAATCAGAACACCTCGCCCCTTAAAGAACAAAACAGTGTACAGAAGTAAAGTCATCTTTACAACATACTGGTAGGTGATAAGTGAAGGTAATTTACAGTAAGTGTATTACAATTATACTCTTGACAATGCATCAGCAATTATATTTTTCCTACTAGCAACATGTACAATTTTCAAAGCATATGGCTGTAACATCAGACTCCATCGAAACTCTCGTTGACTCTTGGTTTCAAATGTATGGTGTTCCATTTCGGCCATTTTTGCGTCGCGCGTCGCAGGCGACGGGAAGGGCGACGTCGCCCACGACGTCGCCCGCGACGTCGCCCTTCCCGTCGCCCTTCCCGTCGCGTTCTTATAATGTTAAGAGATACAACGCGACGCGACGTCGCCCTTTTTAAACGCGACGTCGCCCACGACGTCGCCCGCGACGTCGCCCTTCCCGTCGCGCGTCGCGCGTCGCTTTAATCAACACGACGCGATAGGCGACGTCGCCCACGACGTCGCTCGCGACGTCGCCCATCCCGTCGCCCTTCCCGTCGCGTTCTTATAATGTTAAGAGATAGAACGCGACGCGACGTCGCCCTTTTTAAACGCGACGTCGCCCACGACGTCGTGGGCGACGTCGCCCTTCCCGTCGCGCGTCGCGCGTCGCCTTCCGGTATTATAGGACAAAATCGATCTGCGCATGCTTAGGGAGCAGCTATTGCGATGTGGATCGTATGGCGAGGCCGTCATTTCATGAATGATCTCTGCCACTATCGATAAAGAAAATGTCAGCGTAAATGAATAATGATTATCCTGCATTATCGTATAGCTTTTAAATGGTGTTAAATATTAGTCCATGCTTGGAATGATGCCTGTTATGAAGTTATCTCTCGGAAAGTCTGCAACTCGCTGTGTTGTACTGTACAAATTATATCTTCGCTTCCCAAAAAATATACGCAACCCCCACATCCGTACATCGTCTTGAATTTCTTTATTCCCATTGGATTTCGCGTGTATGTGTGTGTGGATTTTCTGTGTGCTTTTATGTGTTTGTGTTTTCAGTTGTTCTTACAGTATACCTCCACATTTACCAGGCCGTTGAAAATATCCTTTTATTTACTGCTGTCCAACACTGTATACCGTTACTTAACCTGTCACGTCCCGACAGATTGTAGTGTAGATCTATAAGCTTTCAATTTAGCGGAGAGAGATAGTCCCATAACTCTCAAAAAGAAAGAAATTTTGTTTTGATGGAATTGAAGTTATTTTGTTCATTCTATTCTTTCTAAGAACTGACTGAAGAATATTAGTACTTCTGCACTCTTTAAATCCTCTGGCATGTCCACGATCGTTCTAGACGATTGAACTTAAAATTCAGGACGAGTTCTTGGAGTTCGAGTAAGTTGCTCTTAACTGCAAAGATTCTTTCCTCATTTTCAAGAAAAATTTAAAAAAAATCATCCTTGAAACACAATTGTAGTCAAATGGCCTGAATAAAACCTGGAACAAAATCCATGAATTATTTTAAGAGTGCATATCAACGAGATTTGATTTTTTCTTGAAATTGAGGAAAGAACCCCTGCAGTTACAAGGACGTAGACAAGTTTTCAGATTTGAGGCGGGGGGGGGGAGCTATACTATGACAGCACAATAAGGCGAGGGTCCAGGGGCCGCCTAAGCCTCGGAAGCTCCAGGATCCCAGATGACTGGAGATGCGTTCTTGGCCTTTCCCAGTGAATAAAACTCAACATTAAAACGCACACGTTGTAACCAGTTTTTTTTGTCTTTTCTTGCTTTTATGTGTGGGTATTTTCTTTCCAGGGTTATTGAACCTCAAACTTGGTCAACACAAAAAACGTTGTGCAAACTAATTAGCTCAGCGACTCATCCAGGTTGTGGTTTTGGAGGGAATACGTGTGTTGTACATTTTTGAGGGAATTTATACAGTAGTTTTGTGGGTTCCGAATCACGGTGACCGGCGGATAACTTTCCTAATGAACGCCTTATATTTCTTGCAATAAAGCATCTGTGTAAATCTTTTCTATTTTTATTGGAACGTTTGTTTCTGTGGACCCAAATAAATGTCGAACAACCGACCTGCGTTGTTCTTTTCTCGGTCAATTCGGCATGGTAATGCTTCCGGTACCACGCAATGGCAAATTCACGCTGGGATAAAACGCGTGTGATTTCTTAAGTGTTGAATCTACGAGAAATTAAATGGCTTTAAGTGGTAATTTCAGTATTCGTTTCAGTGACTGAATCATATTAATGGTCAAACACAATATCTAATGATTTGCGATAACCCTCGCCAGCATTGTAACATAATGCGGCATTAGAGATGTCAATTCCGGATTACGAATTGTGACATTGAAGACTGCACACGGACAAATGTCTCTTGGGCAAAGTTATTGCTTTAGAATAATTTTAAGTCACAGAACGGGATAGTCTTCACCCCTCATCCCACCCTTCCCCCACCCCACCACACACATACCAAAGATTTCAAAATTAAAGATTTCATTATTAAAATTGGGGAAACATATCTGTGTGTCCTTTCCTCTATTTTCTTTCGTCCAAATATAGATGCTAAATAGATGTCCGATGTCTATTTAGAGAGTTTATATATTGTAATGTTGAATATGCGAGTAGAATTCGTTCAGCTGTCAGAAACACGATGGAACGTGTGTGTAACTTTCTTAAATTTGAATCTGAATTCCATGCAGTATATCAGGTCAGATGGGGAAACATTTTCGACAGGTTTGAATTGAACCAGGTCCGTCAGGTTCAATCTTAAATGAATGGTGTCGTCCGTGAACAAATAACGAACTATCCAAATCCTGAGAGAATTAATTTAATTAGTGAGGATAATTTCCATATAAGGCATGGTCAGACAGATCAGGCCGTCGTTGTCTATGAACAATTTCTGCCTCAGTAATGGCAATCCAACAAAGTCCAGGCATGTGATACCACATTTTTCGCCTATTGAGATATTGGTGATAAATGACCACTCACGACCGCTAGATGGCGTGATCCGCTTCTTACCAAAGTGATTCGCAACTGCCCGCGCTGGTGCACTGAGACGGACATGATTTTCTCATTGATTTACAAGTTCGATTAGAGAATTTTATACATGCAATTATCGACGACAGATTTTCGTAGATAAGTAAGGCCAGGAATCACTCTCAACTCTTAACAACACGAGCGCCAGCAGTCTAGATGTAAAAGGCGATTCGGAACTCCCCTATTAACTGTATGCTTAAACATGCCTCGTTTCCTCTGCTTGACCACTTTCCCCTCTGACAAACACGCAGTGGGGAATATGTATTTCACAAACACGTCTATTTTTTGTTTGTCTTGCAAATATCTGGGGGAGGGGGTCATGCCCCCCTTGTCTACGGCCATGAGTTAAGAGCAACTTACCCAAACTCCAAGAACTCGTCTTATATTTGAAGCTCAATTGTCGTCAAACGTCTAGTACGATCGTGGAAATGGCAGATAATTCGAAGACTGCAGAAAAACTAATATTCTTCAATCAATTGTTAGAAAGAATAGAGAGAACATAATTCTCACAGTAAAATGACTTCAATTCCATCATAATTTCTTTCTTTTTTTCTTCTTTTTGAGAGCTATAGGACTATCTCTCTCTGCTAAATTGAAAGCTAAAAGATCTACTACAATCTGTCGGGACGTGAGAGGTTGAGTACCGGTATACAGTGTTGGACAGCAGTGAATAAAAGGATATTTTCAACGCCCTGGTCAATGTAGTAACATAAGGAGGTATACTGTAAGGATATCTGAAAAATGAAAACACACGAACACATAAAAGCACACATAAAAGCCACACACACATTCACTCGTGTACGGATGTGGGGGTTGCGCATATCTATTGGAAGCGAAAATATAATGTGTATAGTACAACACAGCGAGTTACAGACTTTCCGAGAGTTAATTTCATAACAGGTATCATTCCAAGCATGGACTAATATTAAACACCGTTTAAAAGCTATACGATAATGCAGGATAAGCATTATTCATTTACGCCGACATTTTCTTCATCGATAGTGGCAGAGCTCATTCATGAAATGGCGGCCTCACCATACGACCCACATCGCAATAGCTGCTCCTTTAGCATGCGCAGATGGATTTTGTCCTAAAATACCGGAAGGCGACGCGCGACGCGCGACGGGAAGGGCGACGTCGCCCGCGACGTCGTGGGCGACGTCGCGTTTGAAAAGGGCGACGTCGCGTCGCGTTCTATCTCTTAACATTATAAGAACGCGACGGGAAGGGCGACGGGATGGGCGACGTCGCGAGCGACGTCGTGGACGACGTCGTGGGCGACGTCGCCCATTGCGTCGTGTTGATTAAAGCGACGCGCGACGGGAAGGGCGACGTCGTGGGCGACGTCGCGTTTAAAAAGGGCGACGTCGCGTCGCGTTCTATCTCTTAACATTATAAGAACGCGACGGGAAGGGCGACGGGAAGGGCGACGTCGCGGGCGACGTCGTGGGCGACGTCGCCCTTCACGTCGCCTGCGACGTGCGACGCAAAAATGGCCGAAATGGAACACCATACAAATGTCACCAAGAACACAAATGGAGTGTGATCAGTATACACAATTACATGGCCAGAACTCGCTGTGACATACGCTTCAAAATGTTGCAAATCCAATAAAAGATTCAAAGTTTCCTTTTCAATGGTAGAATATGTCCATTGGTGTTTTCTGAGTTTACCAGATTATTTCCACAGTTTCCTCTTCTTGAAGCAATACAGCTCATAATCGTGGGTAACATCAATTGATACCTTGAGTGGTTTAGAAAAGTTTGGAGCTGCTAACACGGATTCATTGCTGAAACTGGTTTTTCAAAGGCAATCTGACAGGACTCTCACCAAACAAGTTCTTTAACAACAGATTGGGCAATGGGGTTACACGGTCACTGAAATCGTCCATAAAAGGACAGGGAAATCTACACAGCTTTGACCTGAGTTTTACGTTGTAGTCCTTGACCTTGTCTCACCACATGACCCAGATACGCGACCAGAGCCTGAGCAGACTCACTTTTAGCAATTCTATCATAGAATTTGCCTTGTCAAGCATGTCAAGTAACTACCTAAGATATTTCAAGTAGTCATCTATGAAGCTGTCAAACCTGCCATTTTGGTAGCCTGTGAGCTTGCCTACAGGCAGAAATTTAGAAACTTAAAGAGGCAGGCAGGAAAGACATTTGTGGAGTTTGCAAGGGAGAAAGAGATTGTATTTGTTAGGTGGTACAGGTCATTACAGGTAGAGAAGGAATAAGAAGAGTTGAGGGAAGTTATTCTTATAGAACAATTAAGAAAAGTATTCCCTTGGATAAGACTCAACTTGATGAGAATAATGTAGTTGAGTTAAAGAGGGCAGAATTTATCATTGATGACTACGAATTAACACACAAAAAAGATGACCAATTCCTGTGTGAGAATTATGAGAAAAAGTGACGAAAAGTACGACCAAAAATCTGGCATTAACCCAAAGGATGGGAAAGGTCCAGATGGCAGGGTAGGCTCTCAGTTAGAAGACAAGTGAGAAATGACTACATTGTAGTCAAAACCTGCGGCAGTGGCAATAATACAGTGAAAGGCATATCAGCGGAGGTAGTGGTAATTGTAGATTTCTTCTTTGAAGTAGCAGGAACACAACTGGGCTGGGTGGTGCTTAGTTGGTTCGTCGTGATATAGCTGAAATATTGTTGAAAGCGACGTTAAATTCTATTCACTCATTCACTTTCCCCGTTCAAAATCCAATAATTTTGACTGGTCCGTGCCGTCCATACCGAATTGACAGACGAAGGCACAATGATCTCTTTGGCAAAGTCTTGGTACAAGTATCGTGTATGTCAAGTTTCAAAACATTCGGTTCAGCCGTTGCTTTTTGCAAATCAAAAAAGCTTTCAAATATTTGGAAATCCAAATAAATTTCAAGGATTTAGTCATAGCGCGAAAATCGAAGCTCTTCAATCGACCGTCTCGCTTATTTTGCCGAGCAAAATGGAAAATTTATATTTCCTTCAAAGTCTATCCATCTGTGAAACTATGGAATGGGGTTGAAGGCTTTATCGAACTGTCCAAGAGGCATAATGACACTTTTCACTATTCAAATTGAGGCCTGTGACAGTCTGGATATTCGATTAGAATAATTAATTAAGTTTCTGCATTTACGTGTGTTATCATCTGCAAACTATATACCTTGACACTATTTTCCATGCAGCAAGCCAATACCAAGACATGGTTTGCTCCTTCTATATAACTAAAAATTATTGCATTCACGAAAATGACTGCCAAGTTAAAGTCATTATGAAAAGTATCTAAGTATCAAAATCAAACTAAAAAAAACCCTCCAAGAAATCAAGGCCCTAGCTTTTGACAACGAGGTCAAATAGATCGCTTTTATGATCAGTATCCGCTAATATTTGACGTAGTTCCATTCGTAAAACTGATTGACAAAATAACGTAATTTGTGAGGTGTAGAACCAGTAAATTCTAGCAGAAATGGGCTCTGACTTGAGAGAATGATGTCAAGTGCAATATGTTTCTGCTCATTGTCTGCTGATACACATAAGTATTGCATTTACGGGAGTGATTAATGCTAATCTAAACACAGTAAAAAATAATTTTCTTACAAATTTCTTGAAATTTCTTAGATTTTCTTGAATTTCTTAAATAAGAAAAATACATTATTCCCTCTGTGATACAATGTTTAGAAAGTTCCGAACAATAATTATTATGACGTTTTGGGGGATAGTTTATAAATCTGTTTCAATTTTTGTCTTGTCAGTAAGATATGATTTTTTTCTCAAACGAGAAAAAATAAGAAAAACCTTCCAATTTCTTGAAATGGGAGACTGACAAGAATTATTTTCTTACAATTTCTTAAAATTTTGAGAAAATTTAAGATAATAATTCTTGTCAGTCTCTCATTTCAAGAAATTGGAAGGTTTTTCTTATTTTTTCTCATTTGAGAAAAAAATCATATCTTACTGACAAGACAAAAACTGAAACAGATTTATAAACTTTGGAAATGCTCAATAACTGCCAGAAACTATCCCCCAAAACTTCATACTAATTATTGTTCGGAACTTTCTAAACATTGTAACACAGAGAGAATAATGTATTTTTCTTATTTAAGAAATTCAAGAAAATCTAAAAAATTTCAAGAAATTTGCAAGAAAATTATTTTTTACTGTGAAGGGATTCTGAGTGCCAAAGAGGACGGGAACATCAATACCAGCGAAACAAGGCCCTGGCTTGCGAGAATGAGGATAGCGCGGCTGTGTTCCGAAAGAGGATCATTCAAGATAGCTATGTGCCAAATTTCATGCTTGTAACCGAAAGTGCACAATATAACTGCACAACTATGATGTATTGTTTGCGCACAGAGTTGTCTAACTCATTAAATACTAAATAGTCATTTCTGTATTATAAAACCAGTTGCGCATAAAGTCACTTTTGAGTATCATCAATGATTCGGTATAGCTAAGACAGTAAGTGCAACTCCAGGGATTGGAGGGTCATTGTTTCGATTCCCACAGAGGGTTAAATTATTCTTCCTTTCAAAACATATTTCCATATATGCGAATTGCTTGGGGGGTAAAGTTAAACATCATAACAAATTGTCATTTCTATAAGTTAAACATCTTTATTCCGCGAAAGTTGGTGAGATGTTCCCTTACTTCTGAAACGTAATTGTTGCGTTCGTTTTTATGATGCATGATCTACAATTTGATACCAAGTATTATTCAATGTTAATCGCGATGACAATGCGTTACTTGTCCAATTCTTCACCAATCTGTGAGTTATCTAGATTGGGTAGATAAACTGATTACTATTCAAACGTGCCTGAAGACAGGGTTGTCATGTGAGATCGGAGGTTGAGAAGAAACGTGTGGCAGAGATCACACTCTCTTAGCGCATGCGTATTTCAAAAAGTCACAAGAAGAAGAAGAAGAAGAAGAAGAAGAAGAAGAAGAAGAAGAACAACAACAACAACAACAACAACAACAACAACGCGAGCCTCCCGTAGACCAACAACAACAACAACAACAACAACAACGCGAGCCTCCCGTAGACCTGCGTGCCGCAAGTAAAAACAGCCGAGCCTCGTAAAACCTTTTCTAAGTTATGGAATGTACCAACATGCCACTATTGTTCGAAGAAAGGTTCCCTGAAGGCGGATTGTTGGAAACTCCGTAATGACAGACAGGGGAATAAACCGTTTGCTTTCGTTGAACATAGAGTTATCTTCCATAGGTCGAAAACTGAAAAGTTGATTGAGCCTGTGCATAAAGTACCTGACAAAGCAGATATGAGTGAAAATTAGATAACGGAGGGTTACAAGAGTTTCTTGATTAAGGGAGAAGTGTCGCCAGTCACTCCGGAGGGAAAAACAATCCTGTAGTCAATATCTTGAGAGATACTGGAACGTCACAGTCTCTGATGTTATCTGATGTTACGACTCTGCCTAGGGATAGTTCTGTGAACGCTAGTGCGTGGATTCAGGGTATTGATGGGAATTATATTGAAGTAGTGATAGTGAAGTTTTAAATGAAGATTTTCCAAGAATATTTCCTGCATGATGTGTAGTAACTAGGTCACAGTCTCGCAGAAAGAAGCAGGAAGAGACCCAGTTTGAGAAAGTGGGGTGTGATACTGGTGTTTGGCTATCAGAGATCTTTTGGGAATCGAGATGGTAATAATGAGAGTGGAAAGACTCTATTTTTAGCTACTAGTTAAGGAACAACAACCTAATCCTGGTATTATAAATATAATGGAGACCACATTGTCTGAAAAAGAAACCGAGAAAGTTCCCGATGCAGTTGCCTTGAGAACAGTAAACGCAAAGGCAGTAGCGGAACATTTGGTTCAGTTTTTCACTTGATATGACCTCCCCATAGAGATTCAATGTGATCAGAGGTCAAATTTTATGTCTGGCCTTCTTCAGGAGGTCATGCACAAATTAGGCATAAGACACCTAAAGTTTACACGGCTATCACGGTATGACCAGACTATGAAGAACATGCTGGAATCGAGTATTCCGACAGTTTACACGGCTATCACGGTATGACCAGACTATGAAGAACATGCTGGAATCTATCGAGTATTCCGACAGTTTACACGGCTATCACGGTATGACCAGACTATGAAGAACATGCTGGAATCTATCGAGTATTCCGACAGTTGGGACAAAGGTATATCGTTTGTTCTATTTGCTACAAGGGACATGCACAATGGGTCAATAGGCTTTAGTCTATTTGCTACAAGGGACATGCACAATGAGTCAATAGGCTTTAGTCTATTTGCTACAAGGGACATGCACAATGAGTCAATAGGCTTTAGTCTATTTGCTACAAGGGACATGCACAATGAGTCAATAGGCTTTAGTCTATTTAAGCTACAAGGGACATGCACAATGAGTCAATAGGCTTTAGTCTATTTGCTACAAGGGACATGCACAATGGAGTCAATAGGCTTTAGTCTATTTGCTACAAGGGACATGCACAATGAGTCAATAGGCTTTAGTCTATTTGCTACAAGGGACATGCACAATGAGTCAATAGGCTTTAGTCTATTTGCTACAAGGGACATGCACAATGAGTCAATAGGCTTTAGTCTATTTGAAATAGTCCATTGACAAGAGATCAGAGATCGAGTAAAAATCACAAAAGAGAGGTACAATATTGAGGTTAAGGAAACTGACCTCTTGGACTATGTGTTTACTTCATAGGAAGACTTAAGTCTTCTCAAACGGTCAAGAAAACCCGATTTTACAATGCTCGTGCCTTCATTTTCTGTAGAAAACGTATTGGTCTTATTACCATTGCAAGGTGAGCCACTAACAGCTACGTTTAGTGGAACTTATCGCATAGAGGAGAAACGTTCTGAAGTCAACTGTGTAGTTAATACTCCAGATAGGATGAAATCGCACAGTATGTCACATTAACATGCTCTAGAAATACCAGGAGCGTGAACGTGAATGTCATTAATCAGGTGGACAATCACTCAAACATTAATGAAGAACCTGACATAACAGACTTAGAACAGTCTCATATGGAACCATTGGCAGCAAATCTCTCACACTCAGACGTTCTACAGAACCTTCGCAGTATATTGGGCCTTGTCCGAACTGGCTACCTGGTAGAATGAGTGAGTGAATGAATATGATTTAACGTCGCTTTCAACTATATTTCGGTCATATCACGACGTTGGGTCCTATTCCTTTTGACATTCGGGAACCACACGGGTGGGGTCCTATTCCTTTTCACACCCGGTACGTGGTAGAGTTATCTGTGTGTGTGGTGGTGGTAGTGGTGTGGTGGTGGTGGTGGTGGTGTGGTGTGTGTGTGTTTGTGGCGATGGTGGTTGCCGTGGTGGTGGTGTCTGTACATATAGGGATTAACACGTGTCCCTCACCAGTCCAGAAGTGGGTGAGTGAGTGAGTGAGTGAGGCGTACCCAACGCCCATTTTAACGCATGGATGCACTAACGATGGTGACTGAGTGTGAGTGAGAGGGAGTGAGTGAGTGTCGTGTGTGCACCATTAACGTCAGTCTGTGTCCATCCCTTGCGTCTTTAGGGGAGATTGGGGAACACTGGGACATTTTTCACCTTTTTGCAAAAATGTTATTATTGTCCTGTAGTGTAACCTTCTATACTCTGTATAACTTATACTTAATATGACATAGTCACACAAAAAAATATGAAATATCTGTTATACTTTTCTCCAGAATTCTTTTTTAAAAACGTAAAAAGATGTATCCCAGTTTGCCCCACTATGGGGTACTCTGGGACACCCACTGGGTTGCGATGGGACAATAATCAAAATACTTTTTAAAAGAAGTATATACAAATATGTTTCATAGGAGTTTAGAAGATTCAACAGCGGTGGTTAAGTCAGTTACTCTTTTAGGCCCCTGCTTTGCGTAGAATATTTCCCAGGAGCCAAATTTGAGGAAAAAAATATTTTGTGTGATTCTCATCTCAACAAAAGCATTTGACTTTGAAGGTTTTAGTAAAACTCTGAGAGGGTTATAAATTACTATCATCTAGGAAACAAAATAATGCAAATTGATGGCATTTTAGGATGAAAGGAAATTTCACCATGTGATTATTATTGTCCCAGTGTGCCCCGGCAAAAGTGTTCCAGTCTGCCCCATGTGTACGATATATTCCTTTTTATGAAAAATATCTAACACATGCAGCTGAGATACTAAATCGATCATGCCTAAACATTTACTTGTACTGCTCAAAAACAAATTTTTGTGCCCCTAATTTTTTACCAATGATAGGTTTTACTTGTAATCAATATAGGTGGTGAATGGGGGTGATAGCTTTCTGCTGATAATAATGTAATGTGCTGCCAGTTCGTAACATAGGAGCTAGACGGCTTGTCCCACTGTGCCCCATGCCCCACTGTACCCCAATCTTCCCTATACCATGATACAGATGAGATGGATGGCAGGTCAATCATTTTATTCTCCCCTCCAGTACATCATACCCACGCTGGGGGAGCCGCGTTGGGTTGTTTACAATTCTCGTATGCTCTTGTCCAATCAGAAGCCGTCCTTTGAGAAAGTTCAATCTTCGGCCAGGGTCGCTTTTGGCCTAAGCCTAATCTTATTTCTATGACTCCGTTTTTTTTGGTGAAAACATGCACCCACCCATGACTTGATCGGCCTGGAGGAGCGCTTCACATGGATACCCTCCACGATTCATTCTCACCAAACAAGTTCTTTAACAACAGATTGGGCAATGGGGTTACACGGTCACTGAAATCGTCCATAAAAGGACAGGGAAATCTACACAGCTTTGACCTGAGTTTTACGTTGTAGTCCTTGACCTTGTCTCACCACATGACCCAGATACGCGACCAGAGCCTGAGCAGACTCACTTTTAGCAATTCTATCATAGAATTTGCCTTGTCAAGCATGTCAAGTAACTACCTAAGATATTTCAAGTAGTCATCTATGAAGCTGTCAAACCTGCCATTTTGGTAGCCTGTGAGCTTGCCTACAGGCAGAAATTTAGAAACTTAAAGAGGCAGGCAGGAAAGACATTTGTGGAGTTTGCAAGGGAGAAAGAGATTGTATTTGTTAGGTGGTACAGGTCATTACAGGTAGAGAAGGAATAAGAAGAGTTGAGGGAAGTTATTCTTATAGAACAATTAAGAAAAGTATTCCCTTGGATAAGACTCAACTTGATGAGAATAATGTAGTTGAGTTAAAGAGGGCAGAATTTATCATTGATGACTACGAATTAACACACAAAAAAGATGACCAATTCCTGTGTGAGAATTATGAGAAAAAGTGACGAAAAGTACGACCAAAAATCTGGCATTAACCCAAAGGATGGGAAAGGTCCAGATGGCAGGGTAGGCTCTCAGTTAGAAGACAAGTGAGAAATGACTACATTGTAGTCAAAACCTGCGGCAGTGGCAATAATACAGTGAAAGGCATATCAGCGGAGGTAGTGGTAATTGTAGATTTCTTCTTTGAAGTAGCAGGAACACAACTGGGCTGGGTGGTGCTTAGTTGGTTCGTCGTGATATAGCTGAAATATTGTTGAAAGCGACGTTAAATTCTATTCACTCATTCACTTTCCCCGTTCAAAATCCAATAATTTTGACTGGTCCGTGCCGTCCATACCGAATTGACAGACGAAGGCACAATGATCTCTTTGGCAAAGTCTTGGTACAAGTATCGTGTATGTCAAGTTTCAAAACATTCGGTTCAGCCGTTGCTTTTTGCAAATCAAAAAAGCTTTCAAATATTTGGAAATCCAAATAAATTTCAAGGATTTAGTCATAGCGCGAAAATCGAAGCTCTTCAATCGACCGTCTCGCTTATTTTGCCGAGCAAAATGGAAAATTTATATTTCCTTCAAAGTCTATCCATCTGTGAAACTATGGAATGGGGTTGAAGGCTTTATCGAACTGTCCAAGAGGCATAATGACACTTTTCACTATTCAAATTGAGGCCTGTGACAGTCTGGATATTCGATTAGAATAATTAATTAAGTTTCTGCATTTACGTGTGTTATCATCTGCAAACTATATACCTTGACACTATTTTCCATGCAGCAAGCCAATACCAAGACATGGTTTGCTCCTTCTATATAACTAAAAATTATTGCATTCACGAAAATGACTGCCAAGTTAAAGTCATTATGAAAAGTATCTAAGTATCAAAATCAAACTAAAAAAAACCCTCCAAGAAATCAAGGCCCTAGCTTTTGACAACGAGGTCAAATAGATCGCTTTTATGATCAGTATCCGCTAATATTTGACGTAGTTCCATTCGTAAAACTGATTGACAAAATAACGTAATTTGTGAGGTGTAGAACCAGTAAATTCTAGCAGAAATGGGCTCTGACTTGAGAGAATGATGTCAAGTGCAATATGTTTCTGCTCATTGTCTGCTGATACACATAAGTATTGCATTTACGGGAGTGATTAATGCTAATCTAAACACAGTAAAAAATAATTTTCTTACAAATTTCTTGAAATTTCTTAGATTTTCTTGAATTTCTTAAATAAGAAAAATACATTATTCCCTCTGTGATACAATGTTTAGAAAGTTCCGAACAATAATTATTATGACGTTTTGGGGGATAGTTTATAAATCTGTTTCAATTTTTGTCTTGTCAGTAAGATATGATTTTTTTCTCAAACGAGAAAAAATAAGAAAAACCTTCCAATTTCTTGAAATGGGAGACTGACAAGAATTATTTTCTTACAATTTCTTAAAATTTTGAGAAAATTTAAGATAATAATTCTTGTCAGTCTCCCATTTCAAGAAATTGGAAGGTTTTTCTTATTTTTTCTCATTTGAGAAAAAAATCATATCTTACTGACAAGACAAAAATTGAAACAGATTTATAAACTTTGGAAATGCTCAATAACTGCCAGAAACTATCCCCCAAAACTTCATACTAATTATTGTTCGGAACTTTCTAAACATTGTAACACAGAGAGAATAATGTATTTTTCTTATTTAAGAAATTCAAGAAAATCTAAAAAATTTCAAGAAATTTGCAAGAAAATTATTTTTTACTGTGAAGGGATTCTGAGTGCCAAAGAGGACGGGAACATCAATACCAGCGAAACAAGGCCCTGGCTTGCGAGAATGAGGATAGCGCGGCTGTGTTCCGAAAGAGGATCATTCAAGATAGCTATGTGCCAAATTTCATGCTTGTAACCGAAAGTGCACAATATAACTGCACAACTATGATGTATTGTTTGCGCACAGAGTTGTCTAACTCATTAAATACTAAATAGTCATTTCTGTATTATAAAACCAGTTGCGCATAAAGTCACTTTTGAGTATCATCAATGATTCGGTATAGCTAAGACAGTAAGTGCAACTCCAGGGATTGGAGGGTCATTGTTTCGATTCCCACAGAGGGTTAAATTATTCTTCCTTTCAAAACATATTTCCATATATGCGAATTGCTTGGGGGGTAAAGTTAAACATCATAACAAATTGTCATTTCTATAAGTTAAACATCTTTATTCCGCGAAAGTTGGTGAGATGTTCCCTTACTTCTGAAACGTAATTGTTGCGTTCGTTTTTATGATGCATGATCTACAATTTGATACCAAGTATTATTCAATGTTAATCGCGATGACAATGCGTTACTTGTCCAATTCTTCACCAATCTGTGAGTTATCTAGATTGGGTAGATAAACTGATTACTATTCAAACGTGCCTGAAGACAGGGTTGTCATGTGAGATCGGAGGTTGAGAAGAAACGTGTGGCAGAGATCACACTCTCTTAGCGCATGCGTATTTCAAAAAGTCACAAGAAGAAGAAGAAGAAGAAGAAGAACAACAACAACAACAACAACAACAACAACAACAACAACGCGAGCCTCCCGTAGACCAACAACAACAACAACAACAACAACAACGCGAGCCTCCCGTAGACCTGCGTGCCGCAAGTAAAAACAGCCGAGCCTCGTAAAACCTTTTCTAAGTTATGGAATGTACCAACATGCCACTATTGTTCGAAGAAAGGTTCCCTGAAGGCGGATTGTTGGAAACTCCGTAATGACAGACAGGGGAATAAACCGTTTGCTTTCGTTGAACATAGAGTTATCTTCCATAGGTCGAAAACTGAAAAGTTGATTGAGCCTGTGCATAAAGTACCTGACAAAGCAGATATGAGTGAAAATTAGATAACGGAGGGTTACAAGAGTTTCTTGATTAAGGGAGAAGTGTCGCCAGTCACTCCGGAGGGAAAAACAATCCTGTAGTCAATATCTTGAGAGATACTGGAACGTCACAGTCTCTGATGTTATCTGATGTTACGACTCTGCCTAGGGATAGTTCTGTGAACGCTAGTGCGTGGATTCAGGGTATTGATGGGAATTATATTGAAGTAGTGATAGTGAAGTTTTAAATGAAGATTTTCCAAGAATATTTCCTGCATGATGTGTAGTAACTAGGTCACAGTCTCGCAGAAAGAAGCAGGAAGAGACCCAGTTTGAGAAAGTGGGGTGTGATACTGGTGTTTGGCTATCAGAGATCTTTTGGGAATCGAGATGGTAATAATGAGAGTGGAAAGACTCTATTTTTAGCTACTAGTTAAGGAACAACAACCTAATCCTGGTATTATAAATATAATGGAGACCACATTGTCTGAAAAAGAAACCGAGAAAGTTCCCGATGCAGTTGCCTTGAGAACAGTAAACGCAAAGGCAGTAGCGGAACATTTGGTTCAGTTTTTCACTTGATATGACCTCCCCATAGAGATTCAATGTGATCAGAGGTCAAATTTTATGTCTGGCCTTCTTCAGGAGGTCATGCACAAATTAGGCATAAGACACCTAAAGTTTACACGGCTATCACGGTATGACCAGACTATGAAGAACATGCTGGAATCGAGTATTCCGACAGTTTACACGGCTATCACGGTATGACCAGACTATGAAGAACATGCTGGAATCTATCGAGTATTCCGACAGTTTACACGGCTATCACGGTATGACCAGACTATGAAGAACATGCTGGAATCTATCGAGTATTCCGACAGTTGGGACAAAGGTATATCGTTTGTTCTATTTGCTACAAGGGACATGCACAATGGGTCAATAGGCTTTAGTCTATTTGCTACAAGGGACATGCACAATGAGTCAATAGGCTTTAGTCTATTTGCTACAAGGGACATGCACAATGAGTCAATAGGCTTTAGTCTATTTGCTACAAGGGACATGCACAATGAGTCAATAGGCTTTAGTCTATTTGCTACAAGGGACATGCACAATGAGTCAATAGGCTTTAGTCTATTTGCTACAAGGGACATGCACAATGAGTCAATAGGCTTTAGTCTATTTGAAATAGTCCATTGACAAGAGATCAGAGATCGAGTAAAAATCACAAAAGAGAGGTACAATATTGAGGTTAAGGAAACTGACCTCTTGGACTATGTGTTTACTTCATAGGAAGACTTAAGTCTTCTCAAACGGTCAAGAAAACCCGATTTTACAATGCTCGTGCCTTCATTTTCTGTAGAAAACGTATTGGTCTTATTACCATTGCAAGGTGAGCCACTAACAGCTACGTTTAGTGGAACTTATCGCATAGAGGAGAAACGTTCTGAAGTCAACTGTGTAGTTAATACTCCAGATAGGATGAAATCGCACAGTATGTCACATTAACATGCTCTAGAAATACCAGGAGCGTGAACGTGAATGTCATTAATCAGGTGGACAATCACTCAAACATTAATGAAGAACCTGACATAACAGACTTAGAACAGTCTCATATGGAACCATTGGCAGCAAATCTCTCACACTCAGACGTTCTACAGAACCTTCGCAGTATATTGGGCCTTGTCCGAACTGGCTACCTGGTAGAATGAGTGAGTGAATGAATATGATTTAACGTCGCTTTCAACTATATTTCGGTCATATCACGACGTTGGGTCCTATTCCTTTTGACATTCGGGAACCACACGGGTGGGGTCCTATTCCTTTTCACACCCGGTACGTGGTAGAGTTATCTGTGTGTGTGGTGGTGGTAGTGGTGTGGTGGTGGTGGTGGTGTGGTGTGTGTGTGTTTGTGGCGATGGTGGTTGCCGTGGTGGTGGTGTCTGTACATATAGGGATTAACACGTGTCCCTCACCAGTCCAGAAGTGGGTGAGTGAGTGAGTGAGTGAGGCGTACCCAACGCCCATTTTAACGCATGGATGCACTAACGATGGTGACTGAGTGTGAGTGAGAGGGAGTGAGTGAGTGTCGTGTGTGCACCATTAACGTCAGTCTGTGTCCATCCCTTGCGTCTTTAGGGGAGATTGGGGAACACTGGGACATTTTTCACCTTTTTGCAAAAATGTTATTATTGTCCTGTAGTGTAACCTTCTATACTCTGTATAACTTATACTTAATATGACATAGTCACACAAAAAAATATGAAATATCTGTTATACTTTTCTCCAGAATTCTTTTTTAAAAACGTAAAAAGATGTATCCCAGTTTGCCCCACTATGGGGTACTCTGGGACACCCACTGGGTTGCGATGGGACAATAATCAAAATACTTTTTAAAAGAAGTATATACAAATATGTTTCATAGGAGTTTAGAAGATTCAACAGCGGTGGTTAAGTCAGTTACTCTTTTAGGCCCCTGCTTTGCGTAGAATATTTCCCAGGAGCCAAATTTGAGGAAAAAAATATTTTGTGTGATTCTCATCTCAACAAAAGCATTTGACTTTGAAGGTTTTAGTAAAACTCTGAGAGGGTTATAAATTACTATCATCTAGGAAACAAAATAATGCAAATTGATGGCATTTTAGGATGAAAGGAAATTTCACCATGTGATTATTATTGTCCCAGTGTGCCCCGCAAAAGTGTTCCAGTCTGCCCCATGTGTACGATATATTCCTTTTTATGAAAAATATCTAACACATGCAGCTGAGATACTAAATCGATCATGCCTAAACATTTACTTGTACTGCTCAAAAACAAATTTTTGTGCCCCTAATTTTTTACCAATGATAGGTTTTACTTGTAATCAATATAGGTGGTGAATGGGGGTGATAGCTTTCTGCTGATAATAATGTAATGTGCTGCCAGTTCGTAACATAGGAGCTAGACGGCTTGTCCCACTGTGCCCCATGCCCCACTGTACCCCAATCTTCCCTATACCATGATACAGATGAGATGGATGGCAGGTCAATCATTTTATTCTCCCCTCCAGTACATCATACCCACGCTGGGGGAGCCGCGTTGGGTTGTTTACAATTCTCGTATGCTCTTGTCCAATCAGAAGCCGTCCTTTGAGAAAGTTCAATCTTCGGCCAGGGTCGCTTTTGGCCTAAGCCTAATCTTATTTCTATGACTCCGTTTTTTTTGGTGAAAACATGCACCCACCCATGACTTGATCGGCCTGGAGGAGCGCTTCACATGGATACCCTCCACGATTCATTCGCACCACTAATGATCCACCACGACCCGAAAACGTCCCTTCCAGTGCCCTTTCCCCACAATTCCCTGACTGCGCATGCGCAGATATAAGATATTCCCACGACTCACCCATGAAGTCGGACGGTCCTTCATGAGAGCTTCACTTTGATATCTCCCACAGCCCAACCAGTCCGTTGCGACCCCAAAACGTCAATTCAAATACACTTTTTCTACTGCGCATGCGCAGATAGAAGATATTCCCACCCCACATCCATCCAGTTGAACGCTCACCCACGAATGCTTCAAGCTGATACCCCACACGACCCAATCGGATCGCTATGGGTCCACCTAGACCCCAAAACGTCCATCTCGATCTGCCTGCATGTCTACTGCGCATGCGTCATCGGCAATTTTCAGAAAATTCTACAGCTCGAGACTGAAAAAACAAGGGGCCGCACCCTATACCGCAAATGTCCATGAGTGGGTTTCCCATTGGAACTAACATTGCCCATTCAACCCCTGGCCTCGAGACCCCTCCCATCGTGTTCTACATCGCGAGACAAAAAGCAAGGTCCCACAACCCATAGTAAAATCCACAAGAAAAAAAATATATATACATGACCACCCCTATCCCATGCATGCATTCCCCATAGATTAACATTGGAAGTGACTGGGGTCTTATGTAGGGGCAGATAACTCTTGCTGGGCCATCGCGCGACCGGAATTGACCTCAAGAAAGTGACCCGGATGTCACCGAAAGTGACCCGGTGTCAAGTGACTGGATGTGACGTCATCGTGACGTCATCGGCAAGTGGCGTCATGACCATCACCAATTCAATACTCGGGAATAAGGGTTTTAAATACTACTCTCAATTGTAGTTCATTTTATTATATTGTGGAGATATGCATGTATCAGTTCATTTTCTTTATTGTTGGACCGTCACAGCAGTAAATTGTAAATTTGTTTATCCTTTATTCTATATCCCAGTGTGGAGCCGCTTAACTAAGCTCAAAATAAATAAAGCGACTACTTCAATACGATACATAGTGTATTCTCTTAGCTTTCAAAGACAACTGTCTTCATCCTCAGGGAGTGGCTAATGCTTTATTCTATTTTTGGCATAGAACTGTGGTGAGTGTTCTAGCATGTCCTGGAATATTCCCCGAACTTCTTTATTGTTATCTGTATGACATCATTTTCTGGAAAGTTCTGTGTTGTTTGAATTGTAAGAACAAGTGACAGTCTGTAACACCGAGTGAGGTTGTTTTATAGGCATCTCATTCCAGCGAAATCGTGAAACTGGTTGAGGAACTTTTGGAATTGGACAAGTGTTTTCACGCGAGTGTGAGTGGAATTACTATTGAAACACTGAAATGCTGGTTAAAGTTCCCTTTTGGGAGATCTTATATACTTTTGTTGTAATGTCAACGTTGTTGGGAGATTCCCATGGTGTTGTTCCTCCGTTGAGTAACAGAATCTGGACTTGGACATCGATCGTCGCTGGAATAGGACTGCTATGTGGAGTGTGGAACGTGTGGATTACACGAGGAGTGGACATCAAGACTGGATACGGGGTAAAGAAGCTGGGAGGAGTTGTACAGCAACCCTAGGAATGAAACGAACTGAACTGGACTCTCAACGGGCTGTTTATGAACATTTAAGATCGTTGAAGCTGCGTGCCACGCTCATTTGCAGTATCGTAGTAGGTCTAATATAATTATATTCTTACATTATGAAACACCCTGCCATGTACTGGCTCGTGTGAGAACCGAACTCACGAAGTAGGAGATACCGTCTCACTGATCTACCGGCTCGCTAATTCAATTCATTTCGCGGCTTATTGCCACGATAACAAGTGAATTTTGGATATATTCGAAGATATAATTCTTCCGACTGATAATTGCAGTCATCTCCAAAGATAAATTATAGTAAGCCTAAGGTTTGTGATATATTGTAGTCATACCACATTTTCTAATTGTTTTTTTAAAAAATATATTTTCTGGTTGGTTAGCAAAAAACAATCTTTAATTGAACCATCTGGTCTTTTGTTGTAATTTTGCTTGCATATTTAGCCAATTTGTTTTGCTGTGTTTGAGAGCAATCCAGTTATATCCGTGGGTCATCTCGTCTCATATATTCATATCTACATTTGTTGGACAATTTCTATACGGAATGACAACGGACGTAAACATCTTCTACACTCTACATCTTCAGTCACATCTAGTCATTAATTTGTGTATTCTCATGTCGTACCATACATGGAATAAATCATGTCGTACCATACATGGAATAAATCATGTCTTACCATACATGGAATAAATCTGAATCTGTGTCCATAACAAATTAACTTCATTGTATCGGGTAATGTTAGAGATGCACTGAATGTATGTTCAACAATTTTGAAGATTTAACGCCATACTTCTCTTTGTATGGGCAGTGGTATAATTGTTTACTGCCCATGTGCTGTATCATTTTCATCTCGATGAAGTAATGGAGCATTATCCCCCTTGCACACTTAGAATGAAACAATGTGACACGCGCGAGTATGTCTGCTGCGGGTCAACTTGATATTATGGCCGTTTCGTTTCCTTGCACGCACAACGCTCGCGGAATCGAAGAAAATTTTACTGGTTTGAAGAGATAACTTCAGATAATTTAAGAAAATTTCATCGTCGTAGGATAAATTTTTTCTAACGAAAATGGAATTCAAAGAAAATTTATCATACTTTTTTTTCAAAATTGATCTATTTCGCACAATGGCCATAATAGAAATGTTGCTCTATCTTGGACCCACAAAAAGTGGGGTTTGCATCTGGGACGCAGGCGCGACCCAAGTCAGCTTTGGACACGCAAAGCACACCAAAGCTGCTTCCTGAGGGGCAGATTTCTCTCCCAGATATAATATATATATATGTTATATTATATATTTGTTTGCTCTGAAAAAGCTCAGAAAACCTCGAAAAACCTCCGGCCATAATACCAAGCTGACCTGCAGAGGGCGTCGTTATCTGACCTGCGTTATCTTACCTGACTACTATGTGTCAAGGTACCTTTTCCACATTCTGTTCGTTGTGTTGATAAAGAAAATGACCGAAGCGGTCATTCACATGTACGGTACAGAAGCGGCAAGCTGACGTCAATGAAGTACAGCCGTCTGTAACTGAGAATTCTTCGATAAATAATCCTGCGATAGAATCCCAGGCATTAGATAAGGGTCAGTAATGGCCCACGGTTAGTTATTCATTGATAAAGGATTCATAATTGACCTTCGTCCCCCCGGTTTAGAAACAAATAAAACGATATCTACACACCAACAACTGCGACTTAGCGGTCCAGATATCCTTGTTTTACATTTTCACTATCTTGATTTCCTATCTGTGCGAAATGTTTGGTAACACTTCCGGTTTGTGATCAAGGTCTCATCAGACCGCTGTTTTGGCTGAAGTTGTGCCAGATAATGTTGATCTGATTGTCATTGTCTGAGAAGTTGGTAAGATTTGCATTTGTTTACGAATAGTTCTTTCTCTCTGTATTGATCCTGCAGGAATCGCAAAAAGCGATTTCAGATCACAGTTGCCTGGTCTGTGGGATATTGGAAGGTCTATGTCTACGTATAAAATTTTTCAATAAATTATGAAAATTAACAAATATAAATATAATTTTCTCAAATCGATTTTTGAAAATATTTTTCCTAAAATACATTTTTTCTATGTCATAGAGGTCAGGGTATGGTAGAAAATTAAAAACTGTAGTCACTCGGCTTGACATTAATGGGAATGACTTTAATGAGCCAAAGAAGAAAGAGAAAAAAAATAAAATCGATTTGAAATAATATATATATATTTAATAGTTTTCATAATTCATTGAAAATTTTTATACATAGACATACAACATCCAATATCCCACAGGCCAGGCAACTGTGTTTCAGACCCTCTATCTTTGCTTATGTGAGAAAGCTGTTTCAACCTTTATGAGATGCTGTGGATGATAACAAACTTCATGAGTTCCAAAAAACTGTAGGCAAGTGTTTATCATCTGAGCAGTCGGAAACGTTTCGAGCAAGCCCTGATCAGGCGATTCATCGCCATACACGATCAACTCACGAACATTTACTAAAAAAAACACAAAAAACCCAACCACAAGGTGTATTCCATGCCACGAAGATCTCAAGGTAAAACATATTCCGATCGACTGTGTATATTTTAAGATTGTAAGAGATTCTTTTTATCAAGCAGCTACTTTAGAAGATCTTTTTAGTCGGGTAAAGGAAGATTGTATTTTAGGTTATTTGACAGAAATCGGTTTGTTGTATAAATTTCCATGTATGTAGGCCCCCTACATGTTTTCAATGTGTTTTGTTGATTTATTCTAGAATGCTACTTTATTAACTTGTATTTTGTTTTTGCTGGAATACTTAGAGTTTTGTTTGATCGTCACTATAAAGCTGAAATATTGCTGAACCTTAAACCTTATTTCTCTCTCTCTCTGCCTGTGCAATTTACATGGCAACATGTGTTGGATCACCATGGTTGAATCAGATCAAACGAAATGTGCTGAACATTAGATTACGTGTGAATCTTCTGTCTAGATCACTTTACGAACTGTATTACCCGAATGAATGGGTTTATCATTTCCGAATTTTGCACTGTCATCATGTTATTTGTAGAGTGGTAACTCTTATGTAATTAGGGTTAGGTAAGTTATTGATCCTTGGTCCATGTGTCACACTTGACACTCTTAACATCATGTAGTTCGAACTTCCCCTGACCCCTTGCCAACGGCGACACATGGTAATCTATAATATACTATCTGTCGTCGTTGACCAGGGGTCAGAGTAAGCTCGGACTAAACACTATTGTACTGTAAAACTTCTACTCCTTAGTATGCTAATGTAAACGAATGCTCCAGTGGGTGCCATTGGTTCACCAAGTTATAATGCCTATATTTGTTAAAGATATGGCTGCTGTTATTTAATTGTTTGTTTCTCGTGACCTTGCTTCCAAAAATAGACGTGCTGAGTGCGATAGTTATGAATTATGGATCATGCTAACCAGATGCATGTAAATATGAAGAAAAGGAGATCATTTCCACTTGAAAATCCTGCATGAATTTGAATTATTTGCCCCTAAAGTGGGTCGTGAGAAACGAACAATCAACTAACTGTGGCCTATGATAACCCAGTAACTCTTCGATTATTAATAGGCTGGAGTCACATGATTAGATGAGAGGCATTGTTTCTGCCATTTCAACAAACAGCAGCCAGACAGTAAAGTCACACCTGCATAATAAATTTGCTCTCCATCAGGTAAGAATTTTTAACCCTGTGGGTTTCAGATCATCTTTATTTTCCACTGCATTTTTAACGCTATGTTATATGCTATAGTTATTAGTCTGTGCTGCATGAGATTTTATATTATTTCGAAAAGTGGTCGATTTCACCAAATCTGTGGCTTGAATATTGTTGTTATCTAGGATCACACAAATAAGTGTAAAGAGATAGTTTTCAGTAGGCATAGGTATTTTTGGATTCAACCATCTTGTATATTTGTATATTTGTCGAGAAACATTTGCTTTAGTTTATGAAACCATGGAGCCTACTCCATGATGAAACAAAGTAGCTGTCCATTTGGATAAACTGATCCGATTTATTTGCAGGAGTGTTGAATGTCATGGTGTTGTAGTTTATTGTTGGACACCGTGGATGTTTCTGGAATGATAGAGCTACGTGGATTTCGATCTTTCTGGAAGATTATTATAAATTGCATCTAGGCCAGATGATGACGTAATGCATATTCGAGAGGCTTTTTGATTTGGTAGAATGTACTGGAATGCCACGTAGGGTATAAATAGCCTAGCCTTCAGTGATCGAGGAGGGAATTCAAACGGCTTTTCTGTAGTTGCATTATACTGACTTACCTTTGTCTGAAATTACGGACTTCTGGATTGTATATTCCTGTGAATTTACTCTTGGCGCTGTGTTATCTATGTGATTGAACTGTCGGAAACTGGACAACAGGGTGTTGGACTATCAAAATACAGAACAGCGATTTGTGCGGCACGAACTGTATAGAGATAGCGATTTGTGTGGCACGGACTGTATAGAGATTTGCACGTCAAAACGAACTGAAGTATACACCGGTATAGCATTGAACAGTAAGACTATATTCGACATTTATTTCTTGTATTAACCTTACTTAATTTGTGTATGATTTTAGTATCGTAAATAAATATTTGATTGTTAATCATGGACTTCACAAAAGTTTTCTGTTACGTTTTTTCTACTATCGTTTATGACGTAACGCGAATAACTTTTTTTTTCACAGTTGTGTTAAGTTGAGTTACCGGGGTAAGAACACCAGCCCCACTCTGAGCCACGCCTCACTCCCTCATTCTGCAACCTTCGAACAGGGTTGTCTCCCATTATGCTAGATAAAACCTGGCAAAGTGGGAGACAACCCTGTTTGGAGGTTGCTCCTTCTAGTCAAACAGCAAAATGGCTGAGCAAGAAGTAAACCGATTCAAAATAATATCAACATATTACTTTGTAACTGGGACGTACTATAACATTTTGACATTTCTAGACTAAGACAATTACTGATAAAGTAAAAATAATATTTAAAAATACTTCCCAAAACAATTTTCATACCTAACATAGTCTTTGTTGTACCACACACTACACAGAATTTTCTTAACTGCTTTTCAAAATTGTGTGTCTAATATTTATGTACTTCTGCTGGCAGTCCTTACAATAATTGTTTTTGTGAATTTTTATTTATGTGGATATACCAGCATGTCAGACATGTTATGGGATAAGGAACATTTTGATATTTGGCATTACTATATTCATGCAGAATACACAAAAGAAGAGAGACTTTCCTATTACACGACTTTTAAATCGTTGCCCCCACACCAGCTCCTTAACCAGTTATGAAGGAATAAAAGTAGGGAAGTTATATATATACATATAATTGTAAGACTTTATATTTTATATTTTTTTCTGAAAGAAAGATTATTCCGACCTACTAATACATATGTGGACCAGCACTTAAGACTGGCGCCTTAGACCACTCGGCCATCCTGACCAACGTTGATTATGATGGACATAATGAGTCATATATAGTGCTACATTGTGTTACATGCGTTTACATGTCGCGATGTGTACGCCGTGAATGCCCTTATGGCTGCACTGATTGGTTACTTTTCCAGCCCGACGATTGACTGGTCTATGCGCGTTAGGGCGTTAGGATAGGGCGTTAAGGCGTTAAGATAATGCGTTAGGGCGTTGAGACGAGTGTTAAGGCGTTGAGACGGACGTTAAGGCGTACAGATAGTGCGTTAAGGTGTCACAACGGGCGATGACGGGCGTCACTGCATTTCGATGAATTAGTGACAATTCCATGGAATATCTAGAAAATCAGAGCTTCTGAGCTATTTCACCAGGGCGTTGAAGCGTTAAGCTTGGCGTTGGCGGGCGTTGCTGCAAGATGACACCTCACACGACGCATTCGGACCACGGATGGTCCATCTCTACCACAAGCACCTTCCTTCACACCCCCAAAATTCCCACTTTGGCTACTACTCCTACTGATGACGTCACCAATGACGTCACAGATGACATGGGCATTCCTCAAGTCGTGGTCTACATCACGAGAGCTTCACTTTGACACATCACACGACGCATTCGGACCACGGATGGTCCCTCAAACACATCCCACGCACCCCAAAAATTGCTGCTTTCTATACTACGACCAGACTGCGCATGCGCAGAATGATGAAACCGGACAAGACACCAGACCAATCAGACGCTACCCCAAGAGAACTTTAAAATAAGACCTCATACGGTGACGTGACAGATGACGTGGACCCCCCAGCGTGGGTATGATGATGTGATGGAGAGGAGAATAAAATAACTGGATTGATGGCAAAGTACTTATTTTAATTCATAATATGTATGCCAGTGCCAAGTCGTGTGTCAGATTAGGTGGTGAACTCCCCGAGTACTTCACTAGTAATGTCGATGTTCGTCAGGGTGAGAACTTATCGCCCATTCTGTTTTCACTATTTTAAATGACCTTGTTGAATTTATGGCTAAGGATAACGAAGGTCTGTCACTTTTAAGTGATATGATACACAATAAATTAGACACAGAAGACCTTGAGGTATTAAATATCTTCTCTTGTATGCAGATGATACAGTTTTGTTAGCAGAAAGTCCAGCTAAGCTACAACTCGCACTTGATTCAATGTATGAATACTGTGATCGTTGGTCACTCCAAGTGAATCCTACCAAAACAAAGGTTGTGATATTTCAAAGGGAAGCTTAAAAACAAACCGCAGTTTGATTTAATGGTGAAAACTTTATCGCTGTGGATCGTTGTGGATGATTTGGGATATCTTGGGGTAACATTCAATTTTAATGGTCATTTCAATAAAGCAAAGAAGAAAATAGTTGGAAGTTGCTAGTCGTGCCATGTTTTCAGTATTGAGGAAGTCCAGACGGTTGGGTCTCCCCCCAGATATCCAGTGTCAACTATTCGATGCAGTAGTTGTTCCTATACTCTTGTACAACTGTGAAGTTTGGGGCTATGAACAGAATGCAATAATTGAGATGTTGCATCTTAAATTCTGTAAAATAGTTTTAGGAGTTAAGAGCTCTACCAATAATTGCATGGTAAATGGGGAGTTAGGCAGAGTGCCTCTTGAAATAATAATTAAATCCAGAATGATAAGTTATTGGCAAGTTATTGATAAGTTAACTCAGTGTAACAATGAGTGTAAGATTTCCTCTATCCTGTATAATGTTCTTCTCAAGATGTACTGTAATGATGTTTACAAATCTCACTGGTTGTGTAAAATTAAATCAATTCTAAACCAATGTGGGCTACCGAATATTTGGTTCAATCCCAGCCTACACTCTTTACCAGTGTTAAAATCATATGAAGGTTGCTTGACCAATATAGTCAAGACTGGCATGCTACTGTGTTTAACTCTAGTAAATGCTTCAACTATAGAGTCTTTCGGTCTATGGAATGCGATTTGTAAATTTAGGTGTGCTAACCATTATTTTCCTATTGAAAAGGGCAGACACTTTGATATACCTCGACGTGAACGTTCGTGTAGTTTATTTTTTTTTTTATAATTGGCATTTTTTATTCATTTTTCTTTTTTCTAATCCACACATCATACAAAGTTATATGTGCATCGTCGCCATACTACATATACATGTACAGATACAGTATCTCTCAATATTTTTCGGTTATATATGTGTATATATATATATTTATCCCGACACATGTAAAGCCACAGAGAACTATATGTTATAACTTATATAATACAAGCTATAGTTCGGCAATTGAAAAGAGAATATATCTCGACATAAATACTTGTGGACCTATTATTGAAAAAAGTTAATATTCGAAGATAATAGCAAAAGCAAGTGGCGATATAATATTATACATACTGACATGAGTATTGTTACATGAATTCCATGACCGGAAGTACACATCTCTACCTTCAGAGAAAACCAATATCCGGACCATATAACTATACATCTCTATCACCCTCAATTTCAAATTTCCGATGCATCTATAGTTAAACACTTTACATTAAATTCACTTCTGGATAGCGGGAACATGCTCTTCAAATATGAAAGGTATACACGTGCATAACCGACAATGGAGCCAACCTGAATCCCATTTCAAAAATGCATGCAAATGTAACAGTAGTACTATGTCTTCTAACTTTGTCATTAAATACTTTGATATCCTACATACCTTTATTTACGAAACAACATATGGAAAGAGGACCAATATTTATTGAACTTGCCTGGTTCCCCTTTTAAATTATGTATGCATCTGTCAGTTTCATACATGTCTTGCAAATCCTGCTGTATGTATTGTATAGATGGAACTTGCCCTTTTACCTTCGACTTATATATGTTATACTTCACTATAGTCAAAAGAAAATTAACTACCGCATTTCTTTTCCCATGTACTCCTAAGCAAATTGTTTTACAACAGAGATCAATTTTGAAGGTAGTTTTCATTTCAACCCAGTCATATATTTCTTTCCACAACAAATTCACCAATTCACATTCCCAGAATAGATGTTCTATACTCTCAGTATATTTGTTGCAAAATGTACATTTATCAGTAACTTCCGGATCTACCTTATTTGCAAATCTATTTGTTGTCAGAATCCTGTTAATCAACTTGTATTGGAACCATATCATTTTTGAATTCGTCGTGGACTTCATTGCCGCTATATTAAACAGTTGCCATTCTCGTTCCATGTATGTTTCAACAGTAATCATCTCCCATTTTTGGTTAGCTTTTGATTTTTTAAAATTAGATCCCAGAAGTATTCTATAAAACGTTCTACAGCCTTTTGTGCACCCAACCAGAGGGAGTATATTAGGTGGTATAAATGGGCATTCTATTCTTTTGTCAAAGTTCAATATGTTGAGGTTTTTTGCGGCTTCTTTTACTGCACAAAGAACACATTGAAATTCTAAAAAGTTTGTATTACATTTAAATTTCTGTTTGAATTCCGGGTATCGCAAAAATGTTCCATTACTCATTAGGTCATGCACAAATTTTATTCCATTACTTAACCAATGTAGGAATATAAAAGGTTTACCATCCATAGCAATTTTATCATTTTGCCAAATTATCTCCTTTTGAAAGGCAGTAGAGAAATCTTCCCTGTATTCTATCTTTTTCTGTAACGTACTCCACGCTTTGAAAACATCTTTCCAAAATGGATTTGTTACATGGGCTATCACATTTGTTTCTAGGCTTTTGGACCCAACTTCCCATGGTTCCAGTGGACCACTAATCTCTGTTAATATTAATTTGCATGAAATGCTATCTTGTTGTAAACGTCTTAGCCATGATAACTTCTGTGATTGTAAAACTTCTTTTATTAATGGTATCTTTAAGCCTCCATCTTTATATTCCTTAACAACAGTTTTACGGGATATTTTGTCAGGCTTTGCATTCCAAATAAACGCAAAACACTTCTTTTGAAATTCCTCTATTGCAATAATTGGTGGATCTGGGAGAGACGAAAACAAGTGATTCAACTTCGATAATAGTAACGATTTTAATACCACAGCCCTTCCCAGAGGTGACAAACCCCGTCTGGACCATATCTTCATCATGGTTTCCATCTTCTTTAATTTGTCTTTATAATTTCTTTCAACCATTTCTGAAAGGTTTGTACTGAAGTCGATTCCCAATAACTTAAATGGACTTTGTGACCAATCAAGTTGCCAGTTAGTGTTATAAACATCCTCGCTGTCTTTTTTAGAACCGATCCAAATGACTTTTGTTTTATTTGCATTAACTTTTAAACCCGAAAAACCAGCAAAGAAATTTAATTCTGTTATGCAACAATTAAGACTTCTTATGGAGCCATCTAAAAAAATTGTTGTGTCATCTGCGTATTGTGATAATCTATATTCACAATCCTTAATTGTTATTCCTTTTATATTCTTATTCTTTTTCAGCATGTAACCTAATATCTCAGCACAGAGTATAAATATATAAGGTGAAAGGGGATCTCCCTGGCGGCAGCCTCTACTTATTTCGAAAAACCTTGAAGAAAAACCGTTCACAATTACACAGGATTGTATATTATTATAAATTAGTTCTACCCATTTCTTAATTGAAGGTCCAAAATTGAAAAAATTAAGAACATTTTGTATATAATTCCAGTCCACACTATCAAAAGCCTTTTCAAAGTCAATCATCAATAACATTCCGGGGATCTGGAGATTTTCTGTATAATGCATAATGTCATAAACTATTCTGGTGTTTTCTCCAATATATTTTCCTGCCATAAATCCATTTTGTTCCTCAGATATGATGAATGGGAGACATTGTTTTATCCTTTGTGCGATTGCTGATGAGGCTATTTTATAACTAACATTGAGAAACGATATTGGGCGCCAATTCTTCAATAAGTATTTTGGCTTTCCATCTTTCGGTATACAGCTAATTATCCCTTGCTTTTGCGTAATCGATAATTCCCCCCTATTATATCCTGTATTTATGGAATTTATCAAAAATTTCCCTAGGTCTCTCCAAAATTTTTTGTAAAACTCTGCAGTATAACCATCAGGTCCAGGGCTTTTGTCATTTTTTTGCATTTTCAGAGCATCGAGTATTTCAGTAGGAGTAAGCTCCCCTTCTAAATTTTCAGATTGTAATTCGGATAGTTTCAATGTACTGTCTCCTAAAAGTTTATTTAAATCCACTGTACTTGTATCTTTCTTAGTATACAGTTTTTTGTAATATTGTTTGGTTTCTTCTAAAATGGCATCCTGTTTTCTAATAGATTCTCCAACATCATTTTCGATTCGCGTCATTGCTTTATTCAGAAAGTTTCTATGTTCCATATTTAGGAAATATTTTGTCGGCTTTTCACCTTTGTCTGCCCAATCAATTTTCGCTCTCTTGATAATACCCTCTACTTTTATATTATTTATAAGTTGTATTTCATTTGTTATTTCATTAATTTTCCCTAATGTCTCAATCTTTTTATTTTTATCCATGGTTGTATCCAGCTGAATTTCCAAAATATTTCTTTTTTCTGTTAGTTCACGTTCACGCTTTGTTTGCTCTCTTTTTTTGTAACTTGAATATGATATTGTTTTCCCTCTTATATTTAACAACAGCATTTCAAATAGCAATTGATCATCTAATGTGCTATTGTATTCACCTGCTGTAGGTTTTTCAGCCGGAAAAGCATACTGTTCTAATGTTTCCTCAATAGTTTCTTTAACCAATTTTACATAATCAAAATCCTTTAGTAATGAATTATTAAACTTCCAGTAACCTTTCCCACGTTTAAATTCTGAAAATTTAATAGTGATTATAATAGGTGAATGGTCAGATCTATAACTAGGCCAGATATCGGAATTGGAAATTGCATGTAACATATTGCGCGAGACCAAAAAGAAATCTAATCTAGCTTGTTTTATAGGGTTGGGTTGCCGCCAGGTAAATCTCCTCTCATTTGGATACAATTCTCGCCAAGGATCTACTAAATCCAAACACTCTATCATTTGTAAAACTGTTTGCCTTGACCTTGGGTGGTTTACATGTACATAATTATATGTATCCAATATCCGGATTAAGAACTAAATTCCAATCTCCACAGATGACATAATTTTGAATGTCCCATTCTTCTACTATGTTTTGTATCAATTCAAAAAATTCTGGACTATCATTATTAGGGGCATATAAACTTATAATTGTGAAGGTTAAGTTTAGTGTCTTCAATTCTAATGCCACAAAATTTCCATTTTGTCGATCTCTTTTAACTCGTAATATTTCGAATTCAAAATTGTTTCTAAAGAGCACTGCAACCCTCTTGAATTGCTAGATTTTGGGCTCATATAGACTTTATATCCCCATTCGTCTACAACCATTTTCTCCATTTTCTTCGTAAGGTGCACATCTTGAAGGCAGTAAATTGAACAATTTTGGGATTTTAGCTGTCGAAATACATCAATTCTCTTTTGCTTCGTATTTAGGCCCCGACAGTTGACGGAGACTATTTTAATTTCATCATTCGCCATTATCCAATTCCCAGCCTAGGTACAAAACAATTCCTGAATACATGTATAACATATTGTTCCTTGTGGTTCAAAGTGAATGGTATAGCTTGTGTGTAATGTGAAGAGATATGTACATGTACATGCAAAGCCAATAATGTGTGTGGATACACCCAACAGTTCCAAAATACATACATAATAGAAATGATAATCACATATACAATAAACAATACAAACAATGGCGGCTCACAGAAACTTCTAAGAGAAGCCATCTACAGAAGTTTCTGCTCTGTCAGAACAACTATCAACTCCAAACAATTGATTGATGTGCCATTTACATATATATATATCATAGGTAGTTGTCAAAATTGAACGATGTAATCAGAGGTTCATACAAGTCAGAAATTTTAAGTATTTTTTTACTCAACTAGAGTCATCAATTTGAGTACCGGTATTGCTTCAAATTTACCACCATTCTCAATGAATTTATATTGTTTCATTCCTTCAGGTAATTGGTTATTGCGATTTCATCAAAAACGTGTAGTTTATGCCATTGTAACAATCTTGGTGATGAATTTCATTATTTACTAAAGTGTCTGTACTTCCAGGAGAGAACGAAATGCATTCCAAGTTATTATTTTATTCGACCTAACATGTTGAAATTTGATGATCTCATGAATGTCACTAACAATGGTCAGCTAGTCAAACTTGCTTTATTTTGTAAATTCCTGTTGTCTAAGTTCCGATAACGCTCAGGTTGTCTTTCTGAGTATATACAGATGTATTCTCCAGTGTCAATTGTGACGGCTGCACGCCGCAAATGCTTGTATTGTTTTGTACGGTTTCTCACATAACCCAGTTGGGGTCCTTGAGAATAAACCTGAACTTGAACTTGTTTAAAATCCATTATTCCCACAGATCAATTTCACATAAACTAGGATGAAAGTAACTCCGAAAATGGAAGTCATATTTATCACAATGACTTCCATTTTCGGAGTTACTTTCATCCTAGTTTATTTGAACTTGTTTTCAGTGCGTTATTCACAACAACCCCTGGGGCACTAAGCCTTGTCCGACACCATACCCTCATATATTCCGAGAGCTTTCACCATGCTACACTTATTCTACCATCCACTACCCTCGGAAGCATGCTCCCAATCCCGGGGCATCGAGCCACACCTTCTATCTCAGAAACTAAATCTCGCCCGACCCCATACCCTCCTATATTCTGGGAGCTTACATCATGCTACACTTATTCAACCTATCAACTACCCGTGGTAGTATGTCCCTACCGGCGGATCACAGAGCCCCCCCCCCCCAATATCTCCCATTACTAGGCAAACCCGTCATGTAAGACAACTTCAATGGGCAACACTTTGCGTGCAATATACTTGGCCCTGTTCACTCCTTGGTTGAATGGTTCCCCACATGTAGTCACCTATTGTATGTGTCTTACATGACGGATTTGCTCATTACTAAGCCTCGCCACTCCCCACACCCTCATATTCCTGGATCTTACATCATGCTATACTTATTCAAACCATTCACTTCCCTGGGAGCATGTCCCAACCTTCGGTGCACTGAGTTACACCCTGCATCTCCTAAGCCTCGCCCGAACACATACCTCTTTTATATTTGGGAGCTCACATCATGCTACACTCATTCAATGCATTACCTGAACCTGTAAGCTGATACCTTTTTACTTTATTTTTATGAAATAAATATATACGTCTTTCCGGAATTGCTCTGACTGCAATGTTGGTGTAACTCTGCCACCCCTCAATGAATTACAACCCCTTTAGGGCTCGATCCCCAGGCTGAGCCCCAGGTTTCAAAATAGTGCCCGTAATACTAGAGAGTAATTTTATTCAGCCTAATGATGTATTATTGTGTTAATACAGACAAGGATGACTGGAGGAGGGAGGCCCGTGACTGAGAGACAGAACCAGTTAACCACGAACATAGATGTCTCATCACCACTGGGTAAGTAAAGCATAGATTGTGTTAAACAGAATGATCATTTTGGAATGAGGAATATTACCTAATTTCATGTAACAATAACACGATTTGTTAGGGTATTATACTTTTGTGTTGACCCGACATCATAATTAGCAGTCCGACATAGACAATAGTGGTCCAAGGGCCCATTTTTTCAGGCATAAGATCAGCTAATGAGTATGGCAGACTGCTAATTATTGATGAAGGGGCCCTAAGGACAGTTAATGACTATGGCGGTTTGCTAATTATTGATGGAGGGGCTCTAAGGATAGCTAATGACTATGGCAGGCTGATAATTATTGATGGAGGGGACTTAAGGACAGCTAATCAGTATGGCATGCAGCTAATTATTGATAAAGGGGCCTAAGGACAGCTAATGACTATGGCAGGCTGCTAAATATTGATGGAGGGGTCCTAAGGATAGCTAATGACTATGGCAGGCTGATAATTATCGATGGAGGGGGCTTAAGGACAGCTAATCAGTATGGCATGCAGCTAATTATTGATGAAGGGGCCTAAGGACAGTTAATGACTATGGCAGGCTTTTAATTATTGATGGAAGGGACCTAAGGATAGCTAATGACTATGGTAGCCTTATAATTATCGATGGGGGGGGAGGGGGGGGCCTAAGGACAGCTAATGACTATGGCAGGCTGCTAATTATTGATGGAGGGGGCCTAAGGACAGGTAATCAATATGGCAGGCTGCTAAGTATTGACGGAGGGGCCTAAGGACAGCTAATGACTATGGCAGGCTGCTAATTATTGGTGGAGGGGGCGTAAGGACAGGTAATCAATATGGCAGGCTGCTAATTATTGATGAAGGGACCTAAGGAGAGCTATTTACTATGGCAGCCTGCTAATTATTGATGGAGGGGCCTAAGGACAGCTAATGACGATGACAAGCTGCTAATTAGTGACAGAGGGGACCTACAGGCACCTAATCACTATGGCAGGCTGCTAGTTATTGATGGAGGGGGTCTAGGGACAGCTAATGACGATGTCAGACTGCTAATTATTGATGGAGGGGCCTAAGGACAGCTGATGACTATGTCAGGCTGCTAAGTTTTGACGGAGGGGGCCTAAGGACAGGTAATCAATATTTCAGGCTGCTAAATATTGACGGAGTGCCTGAGGACAGCAAATGATTATGTCAGGCTGCTAAGTATTGATGGAGGGGCCTAAGGACAGCTAATGACTCTGTCAGGCTGCTAAATATTGACGGAGGGTCTAAGGACAGCTAATAACTGTCAGGCTGCTAATTATTGATGGAGGGGCCTAAGGACAGCTAATGGCTATGTCAGGCTGCTAAGTATTGATGGAGCTGATAATTATTGATGGCGGGAGCTTATGAACAGCTAATGACTTTGGCAGACTGCTAATTATTGATGGGGGACAACTAATGACTATGGCAGGCTACTAAGTATTGACGGAGGGACCAAAGGGAAGCTAATGACTATATCAGGCTGTTAATTATTGATAGAGGGGGCCTAAGGACAGCTAATGATTATGGCAGGCTGCTAATTATTGATAGAAGGGGCATAAGGACAGCTAATGACTATGACATCTGATAATTATCTGATGAGTGGGGGGGGGGCAAAGGACTGCTAATAACATAGGCAGGCTGTTAATTACTGATGGAAGGGGCCTGAGGACAGCTAATAACTATGGTCGGCTGCTAATTATTGATGGAGGGGGCCTAAGGACAGCTAATGACTATGACAGACTGCTAATTATTGATGAGTGGGTGCGGGGGGTTGGGGCAAAGGACTGCTAATGACATAGGCAGGCTGACATGACCACACGGCCCCTAGCACCGGCGTAAGCGGTGTTAGATACACATCTAGAGAGCTATGATGAAAATGCTCTGACAACTCGTATATTGGTAATTGGTGAGCTCTGTCGCTGTGACAACTCGTACACTGGGGACTAGTTTGTAAGGTCCGATGTCGACCCAGCATCAACTTCCCACAATGCCAACATATATCAAAGACCAAAAGGTCTGCACAGGGGGCGGGCCTCGGGGAAGAAACGTCCACCAGCAGAATCTCGCAATATACAGGTAAAAATTACAACGCATATAAGGGAAAAGGGGAGAGATGCCGACTAACTGACAGAGCCACATGACTTCACAGTATAGTCTTCTGGTTGACCTATTCTAAAGCACATATCAAGAATCTAACGATTCGTGATATGTGTTGTATCTCACTTACGCTTTTATTGTACCCGATCATGTGGCAACTTGGATGACATGACCACACGGCCCCTAGCACCGGCGTAAGCGGTGTTAGATACAAATCTAGAGAGCTATGATGAAAATGCTCTGACAACTCGTATATTGGTAATTGGTGAGCTCTGTCGCTGTGACAACTCGTACACTGGGGATTGGTGAGCTGTATCGTCGTCAGAAGAAAATGACGGCATTTAACACAAAAGACTAGTCTGTAAGGCCCGATGTCGACCCAGCATCAACTTCCCACAATGCCAACATATATCAAAGGCCAAAAGATCTGTACAGGGGTCGGGCCTCGGGGACGAAACGTCCACCAGCGGAACACCAAATCAGCCAGTTGGGGTTTGATTGAATTTTTGCTTAAAGTAATTTGAAGTTTAGCTAATTAGATTTTCACCAGACACAGTGACTA